>JAWWEQ010038888.1:0-19112 GCA_035583055.1 Torymus tubicola
AGCAATACTACTGAATTGATATTATCATCATATTTATCAATAAAAGTAGTTCAATACTGATGTCCAACTATCGGGGTAATTTTTCAGTTTGTCCAACTATTGGGTATTTTACCTTACTATTAAAAAAAGAAGATGGTATTTTTTTAAACATCGCTGTAGTTTATTTAAAAGTCCTTACCAAATCTTTAATTCGATTTTTTCAAAAATATTTGTATCGAAACCAATCTATATATTTTCAAAGTTAATGCAATATTTATCAGGAAGGAAGTTGGAGTAATAATTAGCTAAATTTGGCAAAATATGAGAAAATTGAAATCATTTTTTTCGAAATTAAAAAATGGCGGAGATATGCAAGATTGAAGAAAAGTGTTCATATTTTACGAACTTGTTTATACCTCTTGGGGAAAAAATCGTAGGTAAATAAAAACAACGTAATTTGAAAGCGGAACAAAATACTTCCTTTTTTACGTATGAATACTTTGAAATAAAATTTTTTTTTAAACTGGCAAAATTCTAAACATAAGTATAAATTTTTAATAATTTTCTTACTTTTTAAGTTCTCATAAATAATTTAAAAAAAAATATTTCAAAATTAAGCCAATGCCATCTTAAAGAGATTCTCAAGACCTTTCAAAAGCCTTCTCGGTTATTTCTGTACGTTGAACGCGTACCGAATACAATTTTTCGCGAAGATATAAAATTTTAAAGCTTATACAATTTTTGTTAGAAGGGGTCAAAAACTTATGAGCGGTAGTGTATCTTTATTGTTTTAGAGCATATAAAGCATGTAACAGGGTTCAAATTATTTAAATAATACTGGAAGGTCGTACCCTAGTACGCGGTGCCGCTGTGAACAACGCAGTACACTAATGCACTCTGCTTTGAGAAATGACTGTGGATATTTGGCTTTACCACCGCGCGCGCAAGCGGAAATGCGCATGGCCGGTTAGTAAGTACCGCAAACGATTGGCGGATCGTTCGCCCGTGGAGGCGGCGGTAATCGGGAAAAGAACGGGACAGTACGAATAGGCGCGCGAAGAAATAACGCGACGTGTTGTTTATACTCAACAAGTATATTAGAACAATTAATAATCACATCCCACAAGGTCGATCCACTAGACAATATTTATCGCAATTCGCGCGCAGCCCTTCGATTTGAATCCGTAACAGCGAAGTACACGGCGAAGCTGCTACCAATCGCGAACGAGCGTTAAATACGGTGGGTGACACTTACCCGCATATATACATTACAGGAGGTTTGCACGGGTCGACTCCGTACAAGCCTTTTACAAAAAACCGCGAGCAGAAAGCACAAAAGCTCACCGAGTTTGGCGAGGAAGTCGACGTCTTGATCTTTTCTCTTTCTCGCTCACTCACGCACTCGGTGCGGGTACGAGCTCGCTCGCACCGGTCTACGTGCACTTGTCTCGATTCCGAGAATCATACTTGCGCGCGGGCGCTCACGCGTAGCGTGTGAAATTTGAACGCGAATCTTGGTTTTTAACAACTTCACAAAGAACCATAGAAACTAAATTAGTTTAGTATTTTTTACCAGTATTCAATAAAAAATGGAAAAAATCCTTTTATAATTTAGACAGATTTTATTCGTGATCATGAAAAATTGTTAAATACAGATTTTGTAATACACTCGGACCATTAAAATCAGCTAATACAATCTTATAGTGAATCAAGTGAATTTACTAAAAAAAGGAGGATTAACGCTGTATTTAACGACATTCCAGTTTCTTATTTAGTTTATGATGGTAACAAAAAACTAAAATTATCTACTAGTTGTGAATATGAAGTAACTGAGAATTTAAGATCGTCTACTACTCTTGAATCTAAAACTCTAGTTTCACTAACTGATGATGAGGCATCAGCTATATAAGAAGAATTGTAAATTTCTTCCAATATATAAGCATATAACATCTGCAAAAAAAAGATGTTATCCAGAAATTGAAATTACAGAAACTGCATCGTCAATCACTTTACAAAACCTTTTAGAATAGTGCAAATAGATAACGTCAAAAACGTTAGAGTTAAAGATCAAAAATCTTCTGTAGAAATTATATGGAAATATGGTTATGCTGGAAGTTAAGGTTTTCAGCAGTTTAGGCAACAACTTTGCGTTGCAGATACCCTACAAGTTAATAGTATTTTCCTCATTTACGCATTTCCATTATATTTAAATTATCAAGATGAAAATAGTAAAGTAATATCTTTCTGAAAAAATGAGAATCCCTCTTCCAGAAATTATTGTCGTCCTTTAATGTTCAAGTACGAAAAAGAAACCATGGAAACAATTCGCTCAGAAATGACAAAAATACAGAGTGATATTGACAAATTACTATCATCGGAACTATCTGTGGAAGGACTGAATGTCACGATTGAACACAAAATGTTTTCTACAATGCTTGAAACAGCATCTTCACAAAAATGTCCAATTTGTGGTGCACTTCCGTCGGACAAGAATGAACGAAATACATTATCAGTGAAGCCCATAAATGTTGAGTCTTACGAATATGGATTATCATCATTGCATTGCTGGATTCGTAATATGAAGTGGATATTAACATTTAACTTATAAACAAGCGGTAAAGAAATATAATGTAAGATTAACCGAAGAAGAGAAAAAGGAAATGGATAAAAGAAAAAAGAGTATTTAACTGGACATTTGCCATAAGATTGATATACTTGTAGACTGTGTAAAACAAGGCGTAGGGAATACCAATGACGGAAATACAGTGAGGAAATTCTTCCAAAATTATGAAAAAATTTCTCAGATAACGGAAATTGATGAGGAGTTTTTCAACAGGTAGAATATCATACAACAAATTATCATTTCTAAGAATACATCTAACATTGAAAATTTCAGAGAATATTGCACGAGACAATGAATTTGTATATTGATAAGTATGATTGGTATCCAATACCTTGTTGTTCGCACGTTTTGTTAGTTCATGGATCTGATATCATAGACTATTTTTGCATACCAATTGGAGAGCTTTCCGAGGAGACCCTAGAAAAATGGCACAAAGATATAAAAAGATGCAGACTAGATAATACGCGAGTCATCACCATTGCTACTAATAAAGATATTATTCATTACCTTTTGGAATTTGATCCATTTATCTCCAATATGCAGTAGAAACATATTAATGAGACTAAACATTTTCCATCAGAAGCAGAACCGTTATTTGCAAAATAAAATGAGTAGAAATATTGATAAACGTATACAAAGAGTTTCCTTTGTGCCACAAATTAGTTATATTTCTTATTTCTATATTCTTATAAAATATATTTTTTATATTGTCTAAAATTGTATAATAGTCAAAAATTGTTGTATGATATCATGCATATACAGAGTAACCCATTTTAACCGATGGATCCAAATATCTTGTGAAATACTTAACCTACAAGAAAATGGTTCAGATAAAAATTATTCAGGACAAAGGGGGTACACCTTTTTGTACTAATGGATTTGTCCTTGAGGTCAATAGTGAAAGTCATTTGAAGCTCAAATTGATTTTTTTTAAATAGGAACCCCTATTTTTGACATCTGATTCCGAAGGAGCGGGAAATTTTACATCGGACATGATAGTTTTAAATTTTTTGAGTGACTTGTTGAAGGTCGAATCAAGGTCAAATCTTAAAAATTGTCCAAAAGATGTTTCTTTTAAACTTTTCGAGATTTATTGTTAAACAAATGTTTGAACGATGAAGGGGCCAACGACCTTCATCTTTTTGACCTTGATGTGAAGATTTCAAGGTCATCCGAAGGTCAAAGTTGTTTATTTAAATAGAAACTTCACTGTTAGAAAACTTCAATATATATAGATATATAATGTGTATATTTGGAAACTCAAAATGTAAACACAGTATATCTATATATATGGAAGTTTTGTAACAGTGTTTCACTTTCATCTTTTATCTTACTTTTAGCGTCTGCTCACTAGAGTTCGTACGATGTAGACGTGTTTATGTTAACAATCTGATCACGCGTACCGAATACAATTTTAAAAACTTTTAGTTTTACTGTTAGTTTTAACAGCCACCATGCCGACAAAAACAATTTTCACGACTCCACCCGCTAAACCACATATAACTGACACAACAGAAAAAGAGGCATACCACATTAATAGTCAAGATTGGAAAAAGAAGCATGCGTTTTCTGAATTAATGTTGCAAATGGATTAACGGGGCACTAAAACCAACGGCTGCTGGCAGAGGATTGTTTACATTTTTTTTGTTATTTTTTTGGTAAAAACGAGAGTTATTTCTAAATATAGTCCAAGTTAAGCCACCTAATCCTCCAAGTTCCCACCCACGAATCCTGGTTACACTCATGAGCACCCGGCAGGGGGCGGAGCTGTCGTTAGGTTAGAAAACGCACTTAACCGGATCTAAAACATAACGCTCGCCGTCTCGATAACGTTAATAGTGTATGGAATCGAATACTATATTGAGTAAGAATTGTATACGTCGATATAGATATATCCTGTTGTAAACGAAAGAGATTTTTTTTGTAAGATAGTTTATAAGCCCTAGCGTTGGTTCCTATTGGAGAACCTGTTTATCATAAGTTGTTCTATTTTATAAGCTAGATATCGTAAATTGTTCGATTGTATAAGTTTTAAACTGTAAGTTATTATTACACTGTAAGAAAACTTCCATATATATAGATATACAATGTGTACATTTGAAATCTTAAAATGTAAACACAGTATATCTATATATATGGAAGTTTTCTAACAGTGTATTAGAAGAAGAGGATAAACCACCACCAGAGATGGCACTGCGACATTCAAGGTTCCGTTGCAGTTCTCAGACAACGGCTCGTCGCTTATACGAGGGTTCACGAAGTGGAGTATAAAGACAAACGATCGTCGGCTCGACTCGCAAGCGGCAGGAGAACAGGCCGAGGATCCATTGACCCACGCCGCTACATCCCCGACGATGTAAACGGACAGATATTTAATGCCTGGATGGGAGAAACGACCAATTCAAGTTGTCGCCACGATGTCCGATAACGCTGAGGCACAGGTAGAACACAGTGTCACCGGGCCCTGCAAAATTGTAGGGAAAGCTATGATCTGCACCTTCCTATCAATGCCACAACTAGGGCATGAAGTCATTCTGGGCATGGATACCCTACAGCAGTTGGGAGTCCAGTTGACACTAAACGGACAAGTTCTAACGCCGTCTATGGAACTTAGTTGCACGCTATGTACTATCAGTTGTCCTAGTGGCATAAGCGAACTTTCCGAGACGGAACGCCAACATATCGACGATATGATTGCCGGGAAAAAGACCGAATTTAAGAAGGTTACCGGGCCTATGCACCCTACCTCGTATCAGATTAAACTGAAGGACCCAACCCCGATTAAACAGCGATATCGTTCCAGGAATCCAGCGATGCAACGTGTCATTGACGAGATGCTAGCAGAAAGAGTAATCGAGCCCTTTAACAGCCCTTGGAGTTCACCGATAGTATTGGCAAAGAAAAAAGAAGGCAAATACCGGTTCTGGATCGGCTTCGTCAAACTTAATCAGGTGACGAAGAAAAACGCGTATCCGCTGCCCCAAATTAACGCCACTCTGGATAAATTGCGAGGAGCAAGGTCTAAAGAACCACCATCGATCTAAAGAACGGGTTCTGGCAAATACCGCTTACCGAAGATAGCAAACCTCTGAACGCCTTCACGGTGCCGAAACGGGGTATGGTGCGGATCAAAATTAAGCCTTTCGGCCTGTACTCGGACCCAGCTGCTTTTCAACGTCAGATCGACAGGATCATTACACCAGAGTTACAACCCAACGGATTTTGCTACTTAGACGACATCATCATCGACGAACAAATCCGATTGTTATGCGAAGTCATGCGACCTCTGCGAAATGCGAAGTTAAAACCCAATTGGGATAAAAGTAAATTCGGCCGTACACGATTAAAATATTTAGGTCACGCAATAGATTCCGAAGAAATTCATAGGATCCAGAGAAAGTCGCAATCATAGAAGCATTGTCCGTGCCTAGAAACGTCCGCGAGTTAAGACAGTTTACAGGGATAGTATCTTGGTATAGACGTTTTATTCCTAACGCTTCCGTCATACCTGCTCCGTTAAATAAGTTGAAGTGACAGAAAGTCAAATGGCAGTGGGGGATGAACAAAAAAAAGGTTTCGAAGAGTTGAAGTACAGACTCACACACGCATCCGTCTTAACTTGCCCGGACTTTTCTAAGCCGTTCGTATTACAAACCGATGCAAGCGATGATGGCCTGGGTGCAATGTTGACCCAGACTAACGACGAGAAAGGACATGTAATTACTTACGCCAGCCGCTCCTTGTTGCCTCCCGAACAGAATTACTTCGCGACCGAAAAAGAGTGTTTGGTAGTTAAATGGGGCATCTGGAAGATGAGAGAGTATTTAGAGGGTTATCATTTTTCACTGTCCTTACCGATAATCAGACGTTAAAATCGTTACAAAAGATCGATACCTCCTTCGGACGTCTTGCCAGATGGGCCATTGAACTAATTGTAAGTGGGATTTCGACATTCGATACCGCCGCGGTGCCGATAATTAAATTGCAGATGCTTTGTCGCGCCAACCGTTACCCCTATGTACAATGTTATATGAATCATGTTATACGAATACCCTCTCTGAGGTACGGGCTAATCCTCGAAACCTCCCCGAATATTGCGTAAAGGACGGTCGCTTGTTCTGATATATCCTGCACACCTTGGATTTCAATGAGTATTTGGATAATGAAGCTTGGAAGCTATGTATTCCGGCGGCAGACAAAATTCGTGTGCTCAAGGAAGCGCACGACGATCCTACAGCCGGACACCTTGGAATCGCTAAGACCCTTAGTCGCTTAGCTCGCTATTATTATTGGCCAGACATGCTGCGAGAGGGCGCTAGCTACGTCAGGAATTGCCTCAAATGCCAGAAGCATAAAGCGTCGCAACAAACTCCTCCCGGAGTCGTGCACGCAACCACCTTTAACCAGTCCTGGGAAAAGGTCTCAGTTGATTTAATGGGATCCAAACCGCGTTCAGACCGAGGTTTGGCTGCTTGACTTGCAGAATCGCTACACCAAATGGGTGGAACTCAAGGCTCTCCGCAAAGCCACCAGCAAGGCCGTTGCTCAGGCATTTAAAGAGCAGATCGTGTTGCGATTTGGCACGCCCCGAGCAGTAGTTAGTGACAACGGTCAGCAATTCATCGGAAAAGATCTCACCCGCCTCCTGGAGGAATACAAAATCGAACACCGAAGGACGCCACCATATACGGCCCAGTGTAAAACGGTAGAACGGACGAATAAAGTTTTGAAGACTTCCATCAACCAATATCTGGAGAAGTCTCAGAAGAAATTAACCTTCGCTTACAACACGACTAGCAGCGAGAGTACCGGTTACACGCCCGCGTATTTAAACTTCGGCCGAGAGTTAATACCCCCAGGAAGTTTACATCAGGAAGCAGGGAACCGCTCTAACACCGCCAGGAAAGACCGCATCCGAAACATTCAAAAAGCATTAAAATTAGCCGGAAGAATGGCGCAGAGTTTTCAAAAGCAACAGAAGTATTACAACTTGAGGCATCGCGATTGTGCACCAAACAAAGGCGATGAAGTGCTCAAGAAATAACATGTGCTCTCCAAGAAAGCCGCTAATTTCAATGTGAAAATGGCCCGAAAGTAAGAGACTTAAAGCCCTATCGAAAGGAAGGAGAAGGGGAAGCAGAAGCAGAGGAGACGGAAGAAGAGACTCCGGAAGATATAAATAGCGTGGTCATCCGCCGGATAGGTCAGTCTTTATCAAGATGCCACCGACCTGTAATCCCTATGAACAACACATGCTTGCAACGCAGTCGACCATCACCCTCGGAGACACTGTCCATGGGAGGTCGTTTGAAGCCGTCGAGTATAGGCCGGAACGAACCCGACCGCCGACCGGGAAGACACCGGAATACCGGCCCACGACCGTCACGCAGCTCAAGCCATCAGCGATACCGAACGTAAAGACGGTGTTACGGCTAGCTCCAGGAGCCCTACCACAACTCCAGGGTGCATTACGGAAGTTACGGTCCGCGACAAAGCCAACGCACTCCAACGCAACAACGACCGTAGGCACTCAACCGTCTTCGTTGACACCATCAACCACCCCAACCCCAAGCGGCGCAACGGGACCAAAACCACCTATCACCGTGACCTCAGGTAGCATTGTGGCTTCACCATCTACGTCCACGCGCCAGTCAGCCACTGTCAACGTCTCGCTACAACGGAGTCAAGCGGTTGCTACGCCTCGTTCCCGAGACCAGCGAAATTCGCCAGGGTGGACCCCCTCGACCGGTGAGTCTCAAAGAACTTAGTTCTTCCCAAAGGAGGAGGGATGTGCAACGAAGCAGTCGTGTTAGTAATTAACTTGCGCGCGGGCGCACTCAGTGCACCTGACTAGGTTAGTAACACGGTCACGATACGTTTACGGTAGAGGGCGCGATGTACTAACTCGATAATCTGCCTCACGGATCTATATCGTCGTGTACACACGAGATGGAGATAGTGAAGCACAGCCTAACCGAGTCTCGTAGAGTGCGTGCACACACGTCTCTAGCAGAACTGTTTCGACAGTAGGAACGCGGAACAATCCCGGTTTTCCCGTCGTGCAAACACGACAAAACACCCAACTGGCTCGCTGACGTTAGCAAACACCTACGCTACGTGCACGCAATCGCCCCATCGCGAGAGGGTGCACGCGTAGCGCGCATATACGATTGCGAGACAAATCCGTATTAAGTGCGTTTTTTTAATTAATGTTGCATATGACTTAACGGGGAGCGACGCTAAAACCAACGGCTGCTGGCAGCGGATTGTTTACATTTTTTTTTGTTTTATTTTAGTTAGTTAATTAATTAGTAGTTAATAAATATTTTGTTATTTTTTTGGTAAAAACGAGAGTTATTTCTAAATATAGTCCAAGTTAAGCCACCTAATCCTCGAAGTCCCAATCCACGAATCCTGGTTACACTCATGAGCACCCGGCAGGCGGCGGAACTGTCGTTATAAGCAAAAGAGGCAGAAGTAGTCCGGACGAACAAAATTTCACAAAGAAACGTCAAACGTATATACAGGATTACTGGATAGACACTCAAAATGCATTCACAATTTTATAACAAACTTCAGATAAATCAAACATCCAAGATAAAAACACAAACAATAAGGTAACTCCACAAAAATATGTCAATGGTGTGGAAGACATATGTCCACTGAAAGAACTGCTAAATAAAACAGCTGAAAACAACTACACTCTCAAGTTACTCTCAAATAACGAAGTTAAGATCCAGCCAAATATGTCAGAAAAATACCTACCAATAATAGAAGAGCTTAAAAAAAAGAACAAGGAATAGTACTTAGAAATATACACCCGTCAGTAGATGTAGAAGAACTCAAAAAGGAAATAGAAGAGAAGAACCATAAAGTTACAAGAATAACTAATATTACTAACAAAACATCACAAAAACCGTTGCCACTTTTCTTCATAGAACTAGAGTCGAGTGATAACACCGGTAATAACATTCTTATCATGCTAAGGTGACGATTATTCTGACTAACTGCGCCTTGTGTTCCAATAGCGTCAGTCTCTCCTTTTCCGCATAGAAAAGTTGAGTTCGAGCGCGACCTTAATATTTATATACGGGGTTTTATTGCAGCATCTCCACGAAGTCAGTTTAGATTTACTTCCACGGTAACGAGTTCTAAAGAATGAGCAGTACAGAAATTCGGGAAATAGTTCCCGGTTCTACCGTGTTACAGTAATAATTATGCGACATTAACAATCGTTCATTTTTTAAAGGACGTTAACTGACGCATTTTTCAGTTATTTATTTAGATGATCTTAAATATTTACAGTTTCGTCATACTTTATAATATTAATATTACTATAATTAAATAACTTACTTTTAGTTCAGCATTCTCAACTACGTAATCGGAAATATATGAGTCGACGTCGAACGGAATACCCGTGATTCGATGAGGACCATTAGGCATTAGCAATACCGTGAACTTGAACTGAGCTACGTATTCGCTAGATTTTTCATATAAAACCTGAAACAAATATTAAAAATGTCAATATGGCATACGTATATTAGTAAGGATTTACCGCTCTTCATTACGCTTGCCAACTCCTCTTTGTGTCTACATATAGATATTATATTAAACTGACATATAATTTATCATTTTTTTGTAAAATATATTTCTTAGATAATTAATTTAAAATTAAAATAGTTCTTATCATGAAAAATCAAGAGAGAATATACTAGAGAAACGCCCTAGTCATTCTTTAATTTATTGACGTATAACTGCTTTCTTATGGTGTATAATAAGGTAATTATCATTATACTTATGCAAGGATTGCTGTAAATAAAGCGTCAAATGCTTCAATCATCAATACATCTTGGCTCTGAAATAGATTGTAATACTAGTTTCATTTGAGCAATCCAACAGCAGGAAGAAAACAGTATGCAAGGTAATAAATCTATTGAAGCAACAGAAAATAGTTAATGTACAATTAGCCAAAGCCTTTATACGCAGAAATTTTATATATCGACGTTGATACAAAGATATACTACCTTGACAAATTGTAACGTTCAACTTGGCAAAGTTACTTTGATAGTCAGTCATGCGACAATTTTCTACGACAAATTTCAATGACAAATTTTTTCAAAAATTGTTTAACATAGAAGTATAAGATATCAATATTCACATTAGATTGTTTTAAATTAAAAAAAAAAAATTATTTAGTCCATTTTGCATATATTTTTCCAGCTCTATCTAACGAGACTTCCAGCCTCTCGTACTATACTTTTATATATGTATATAGGGTGTGTCAAAAGTTCCGGGACGGCTTGATAACTTAAGAAATATGCATCACCGAAGAAAATGACCAAAACAAAAGTTGTAGAATTTTTCCCCAGCAATCCGGTGGTGACCTTGGATTTAACCTGGATCATGACCTTCAAGGCCATTTCGAGGTCAAGTACATTTTTTCAAATGGAAATCTATATTTTTGATGCCAGAAATGGAAAGAGCAGAAAATTTTGTGTTCAAATATGACCTTGACCACCTACTAAGTATGCTTTTGAAGGTCATTTTAGCTCATTTCAAGGTCAAATGTAGTTATGGCATTAAAGTTTACCAAGGCAAGGCCTTGTAAAATTTTCTCCTCTTTCCATTTCCGGTGTCCAAAATATAGGTTCCCATTTGAAAAAATGTAGTTGACCTTGAAATGACCTTGAAGGTGATGATCCAGGTCAAATCCCAAGTCACCACCGGATTGCTGGAGAAAAATCCTACAACTTTTGTTTTGGTCATTTTCTTGTGATGCGTATTTCTCAAGTTATTCAGCCGTCCCGGAACTTTTGACACACCCCGTATATGTACTCTCTCTCGCTTGCTCTTACTCTCTCTACCTCACTACCGGTCGGTAAGTGTACACATCTTTTCGCCTCGTGCTCTGTTTTGTTCATTTTATTTACCCCTACTTCAATCCTCGAAGTGCATCTTTTTTAGGAAAGTAGCCCCACTAGGCTCTCAAGCTCCTTGCCTAAGATTGCATGTTTGACAATACATATCTATGAGCCAGGAACTATTTTCCTGGACGAAGTGACGACCTAACCTTACCCTGTCATCGCACTTGAGTTAAGCACTGGTCAGTGCTCTCAGCGTAAGCAGCCTGTTTACAACATTGCCTCACCATCGGTGACCTGCTGCTCTGCTGTACTGCCTCCATCTGCGTGCGGCATTGCCTACAATGCATCGGCTGCTATCCTATCCATTGTCTGCTTTGCTGCCAGTCCAGTGCCAGCTAAGAGGAGAAACAGACAAAAGACCAGCTGTGCGCCGTCGTCTACAACATGGCCACTCCTCAGCCGTCTTTTTTTCTAGTAAAGAAGAAAAGAAGCTACGTGCATGAGTTAGCATTCTTTTTCGCGGTTGTCGTTTCGCCTACTGCTATGGTTCGGTAGCACGTCTCTGCTCATTCCTTTAACTTTACCGACTGTTGCCATCTTACCGCACGCACATGATCAATTACCATCGGGCACGGCGGCAACTTTAAACTTAAACCATGTATTGATAAAATCACTACTCCTGGTTAGACCTCTGCCTTGTGGTCAAATTGGACAAAGTCGTCGATTTCTGGAAATCGGAGTCACCCTTTGCCGATGGTCACCACTTACTCACTACCATCTAGGTCTACTCATACCCTCAATCCTCATTCCCTTATCGTGATTACAAGGCCATCACAGTTACTCTCACAGAATATCTCAAAGGACTTGACTGCTCTGTGGTCGAGTCAGCCCCACTTGAAGTGTTTGTCTCTGTTCTTCAAACGCAAGAAAAGAACGTCATCCATGGATCAACACCGAACATCATTGTATGATTGGAGAGCGAGACCGTTTCAAAAGACGTTTTCGTAAGACTAGACTACCACTGGATATATTAACCTCTAAAGATAGGCATGGAACGCAGCTCATCGTACCATTGAAGAGTCGAGACTAAACTGCCATCACACTCGTCTCTCCTCGCTTACAGATGCCAAGGATATTTGGCGCGAGCTCGAACATCTTGGTGTCACTGGCTCCAATAAAGAGTCATTCGCATTGCCTTTCACCACCACTGAGCTCAATGCGCATTTCAGGAGTGTCTCATTTGATCAGGACACTCCACCTGTCGCAGACTTTTTGGACTCTTTCGTTACCTCTATTCACAATAGGCCAGGGGTCTAGATGGCATTCCACAACACGTAGTACAGTTTGCTCTTGCTTTCTTAGCACGTATTATCTGCAGGATTATCAATCGATCTCTTCGTGAAGCACTCTTAACTTATGATTGGAATAAGTCCATTGTGATCGCCCTGAATAAAGTAAGTTTTCTCTCGTGCCTAAGCGATTTCCGCCCAATATCGCTCTTATGCTTTTTGTCTAAAGCCCTTGAATGGCTAGCCCATCGGCAACTTTCTGTTTACCTAGAATCTCGATTATACCTAGATCCACTTCAGACTGGTTTTTGCTCGGGACATAGCACAGACATAGATAACATCAGACTTGGAATTGAGGAATAACATGTTACTCTAGTACTACTCTTTGATTTTAGTAAGGCGCTTGACTGATCAAGAACAGGCGGTTATTGATGACATTGGCAATTGTACCACCTACTTAAATCTCAATACAGAAGTCCTGCAGGGCTCTGTGCTAGGCCCCTTACTTTTCTCTATCTGTGTCAACGATATATCTCTCTGCTTTGATTATAATATCTCCCATTCCATGTACGCCGATGATCTTCAAGTTTATATTTGCTGCCCGCCAGGAGAACTCGATCAAGGTTCTAATATAATGAGTGCAAATGTCATCCGTATCATGAGTTGGGCTACTCACCTTAGGCTAAATGTTGGCAACAGTAGTTGGCTTGCCATACTATATAAATAGATTATCGGCAGTGACCAAAAACTAGATAGATATAGATGGTGACCGCATCATTTTCGAATCGTCTCTACGAATTCTAGGACTGATATTGGACTCCAAGCTCTCTTGGAAAGACCATGACGCACAGGCGAGCCAATGTGTGCGTTCCTTCATGGTACAGGTTATATTACTTTAGGAAGAGCACGAATTCAACCTACGTAAGCACTTAATTTTTATGCTCCTCTTTCCTATCATAGACTACTGCTGCCTTGCTTACTGTGACCTGACATCGAATCTAGATCATAAATTCCTAAAGCTTGTTACGAGTATTCGTTACATGTATCGTATGCGAAGAAGTGAGCACATCACCATCACACTCTACTGGACGGGCTAACCATATCTGGACGTAGAAAAGATTTTGCAGCTAAGCTACTATGCAGTCTATTTAACACTGCTATTCCATCTTACCTGTTGGCATTCTTCAGGAACTCTTCTTCAGGGAAGCATTTTTCACGAAAAACACAGAATGACCATGCATCTCATTTACTAGCGAGCATTTGGAAAGAATTAATAGAATTAATGGGTATTGGGTAGACGAGTTTTAAAGTTTATAATAAATGAACTTAAAAAGTAAAATATTATTTTATTTGTATGGATTCGACGTATCGCATATCAATAAAATTAATTTACAGTTCGCTATGTCACTGATCAAGGTCCAATAGAAAGGTTTTTAACATTTATACCAGTTAAAGCCCACGGGGTTGAATTTTTAGTCATCAACCATATGATAACGCTGCAAACATGTTAGGGCAATATTCGGGTTTCCAAGCGCGGTCCAAAGAAATGAACGAATATATATTCTATGAATTGCTGAAAGTGCTGCTAAGCGTAACGTATCGTATATTAATAAGTTTTTAAATCACGAGCACAGATTACACACTTTTTTTCTTCTTCAACGTACGGTTGACGAGTACTTGTATCTCATTTAGACAAAAGCCAAACGTTTTGAAAGCCTTATCTGACACCCGATAGCCAGAACGCAGTGATGCAGTAAGTGTTCTTTGCCATGGCTATAATAACGTTTAGATTTTTTTAGTTACTCTGAATGCATTATCAATAAATGAAACACAGATATTCATTATAATTCTTGTTTTATGGAAAAGTTATTTTTTGTATTTCAATTTAATAAAAGGAATTGATATATTAGTTTGAGGAAGCTAAGTGCCAATGATTTTGCAGCGGTTTTCAGTAAAATTTCACAACTTTTGTAGTCATGAAAAAAATAATTTTTTTATTTAAAGACTGTCTTAGAGGATTTCAATTTTTTTTTATTTTAAGTATGTATACAGAGTCTGACAGTTATTGTAAGAGTTGGTGAGGGGGAGAGAAAAGAAATAGAGAAATAAAGAGAAATAAAAATTATATCAGATAGATATATTTCTGTACATTATGTTGAATAATTTATAATATAAAGAGTAATATATGGCCAAGTCTCTGTCAAATCGAGAGCTCAAAAAATAGATTATCTTGAAACTTTGTGAAAACGTTTAATTTGATGTACTGAGTGTTGATGAATTTTTTCAGTTTTCTTAACTTTTATGTTTTTGAGCTGTGCCATGTCAAAGTTGACAATTTTAGTATTTTCTGCATACTTTGACGATTTCGATTAATTTATAATTTATAACTCCTCAGCGAAGCATTTTTCACGATAAACACAAAATACTTTTTTTTGTAAAATTTTCTCAGTTTTTCAATAAAAATATTTTGAAAGCTGTATGTGTACACTGTCATTTACATACCTCCAAATGAAACATTAAAATTCAGAAAGAAAAAAACCGATTCGAGGTATCTGTAACGTCCAGATGAACGTCACTGCTATTTTACCACTTTAACCTTTTCTAGCCTGGAATCAACCAAGGGCTAGGGATGGCAAAGTCGATGCGAATATTTTATAATTAATATTTTTTTAGAAATTATATTTTTCGACAAACTACGAGTTGCCTGCCTTTGTATTTCATATCAAGTGAACCCAAGTAGTTGTCGGTAATTACGATATTTGAGTGAAGGTTTGAAAATAAGAAAAGAGAGATATGTAAGTAAAATAGATGCTTACTTTATTATAGTGTGTGTGGTGCTCGGAACTGCTTGTATGGTCCACTCTGGTGGTGTTGAGGGACTGACTAACGACGGAGAGTTGAGGGAAAAGCTTAGCTCGGTTCCCTCCCTCTTCTTTCCTTCGTTAGTCGCAGTTCGGGGGTTAATGCGTTGGAGACATTTGAGTGGCCAAGACGGCGTAGGCGTTAAAATAAGGGTGGGCCTAAGGCTCTTTGGTGCGGCTAATTGGTTAGGCCAGTGACGCGGACCTCCCCTAGTTAGAAAACTATGGTTCCTATCTTTTTAGAGAGATAACACAGTTGTGTCATTTCGACGCTTATTTTGTTAAACATTTGATTTTCCTTATATTATTAAAAATTATTACAAAATTTATGTATATTCGGTGGGAGTGTATGTATGTCATAAGTATTTGTTATTATTATTCTATAGTATTCTTAAACATATAATTATAGTTAGAAAATATATTTTAGAGTTCTGTATATAAATGTTATCTTAATTAACTAAATAAAACTAAACGTTTACGCATATAATACATTTATACAAGAATTGGAAGTATTATTAAAAATTAATTATTAAATAAGAGTGTCCGTATATTACACGTATCAATAAATGCTGTCTTAATGAACTAGTAAAACTAAACGTTTGCGCATATAATGGATTTATATTTAATAATTAATAGTATTCGCAACTTATAATTTAATGCATACAATAGGGTTAAAATTCGATTACAAGTTATAATATTCAGCTTAGGCTAAAAATACTTTTTAATAAAATATTTGAATTTTAATCGTATTTCTTATATTTACTTACTTATGCATATATCAGTTTTGTATATTTATTTGTTTATACATAAATATAGATGTTTCAATAAAACGGTTGAAAACAGCGAACAAATGATAAGAGTTAATTAAAAGTTATATTATAAACGCATATGGAAGAATGTTAACACGTGTGTGTGAGAAAATTTTGATATATATATGTATAAGTGTTTTCGTTTGATTGCTTTGACTTTGAGTTGTCAGAATTACACAAAATTTATATTGGCTTCATCGATAAATTTTTCTCTATTACCTAATAATATTTAAAATAATATAAATGGTATGAAAATTCGAAGGAAATTCTAACCGTCGAATTTTATGGCTTCTTGGGAAAATCTTTCACTTACGAGTGTTATGTTTTCTGTCAACTGCAAGAATGCGGTATCTCGCATCTGCTACAAAATTTGACCGTCGGACAACTTTGTGTATTTTGTATAGTGTTTTTTTTTTTATTTTTGAATTCTAAGATTTTTAGAGGACTCAACATCGGCATGGAGATACCTTTTTATTCTACGAAGTATCTATATAAATCCCAGAATGGGCCGCAATTATTTTATAACCTAAAAAAATTCATTAAGTTTTGATTTAAAAAAAAGTCTTTTACAGCTGTGAAAAAATATAATTAAATTCTACGAAAAATTACGAGAAAAAAATTTTATGTAACATATGTCGAAATTTTGCTTCCTTCTTGAGATAAAAATTATTCTATGTACTTATTTACATATAATTTGTTGAAGATACAAGTGAAAGATTTTTTCGCAGATGTTTATTTAATTTTTTTCACTTACATTACAAAGGCATACAGCAAGAAAGTAGTCTGTTACTGAGACTTGAGATACCTATTCTTATGCATTTTGACGCGCTAAATCCGAATCCGAAGCTAGGTTTACGCCATCACCCCTCAGTTTTTTGGAAGTCGTGTAAAACCACCTCTCAATCAGAAAATCCGGAAAATTCAGCTTTTAGCATTAAGGGTTCAGGGTTTAAGGGTACAGGGTTTAAGAGATCAGGGTTAAATAGATGAGGGTTCAACGTCTAAGGATTTTAGGGTCGGGCGTTAAAGGATTTTAGGGTTGGAGGTTAAAGAATTTTAGGGTTGGTGGTTAAGGAATTCAGGGTTAAAGGGTTCAGGATTTAAGGGTTCAAGTTTAAGGGGCTCAGGATTTAAGGGTTCAGAGTTTAAGGGTTCCGGGTTTAAGGGTTTAAGTGTTGAGGGTTTAAAGATTTAGGGTTTAAGGGTTAAAAGGGTCAAAAGCTGAATTTCCCGAATTTTTCAATGTAGGGGTGGTTTTCCGTGATTTAAAAGAAGTAGAGGAATGTCCTAAATTTCGTTTCGAATTCGGGTTCAGCACCTCAAAATATATACAGATTTCGATCTGCTGTCGTTTCCCGGCAGTGTAAACATTTTTACCTAATGCTAGTAGCTGAATTTTTCGGATTTTCTGATTGAGGGGTGGGTTTCCACGATTTTAAAAAAAATGGGGGGTGATGGCGCAAATCTGGCATCGCATTCGGATTCAGCTCGTCAAAATGCATAATAGTGGGTATGTCAAGTCTCAGTAACAGACCACTTTTTTGTATACCTGTGTTATTATTGTTTTATAGATTATACATAAAAAGTATAGATTTGCCTCATTCTATACTTCCGTAGAAAGTTTTGTATTATCAATATTATTTTTTTTCTTTAAATTATTTTATAGAGTATAAAGAAAAGACGTCTGTACTTGCCTTATTTTATACTTTCGTTTGTGCAAGTTTCATGTTTACAACATTATTACTTTTCTACTTTGAAAAACAATTTTTATGAGATTTCACAACTTTTTAATGGTATAAGTAACTTATAACTGCTTTATTTTATACTTTCTTCCAAAGATTTTGGAACAGCAATAACAAACTTTTTGTACAGTTATGAAAAAAAATTTTTATTTAAAGAATGTCGTTCTTAATACAGATTATGACAAATATTGGGCGGGTAGGTGAGGTGAATATTAAAATACTAAGCATAGTAAAACTAATAAAAACAAAGGAATAAAATCACAGTCTATGTTTAATAAGTATCACAGTGAGCAGATGTTACAGTCATCAATAGGTCAAATACAGATATGACAGTCATCGATGAGCAAAATACTATGCCTAACACAGCTTATAACTAACTAGGAGAGGTCACAGAGTCCGGATCACGGTTGTTCAAACTTTGAGGTATGTCTTTAAATGCTAAAATATTAAGAATGCTAGAATATTAGACCCTAACGCTTTGATAAATTTGAGTTATCGTTAGCTTTAGCTGTATTTGAAAGACATACTGAAAAAAATGCTCTGTTTTATTTGTTTATTGGTTAAGCTGGAAAATCTTATATAACATTGTAAAAAAGGAAATAAAACTAGAGATTACAAGTTTTACGTTGCTTTTTCAGAATTACAAAATATTAAATCGCCTCCTATATTAACATCCATGGACGCTAAAATGTTGGAAACGCAAAAATAAAAAGACAGATAGATGTGTATTACTAAGGAGTGAGTGAAAGAGAGAGCGAGAGAGAGAGAAAGAGAGAGAATTTAAATTAGCTCGATGTTAGATGCTGCAATGTATAATATGGAAATAATTTAACTTAACATCGATTAATATTTACAAATATAATGTTAATAACGATACGAATTATGTTTTTCAGGTGTAACAAAGTATACATCTAATAGGTGTATACTTAATTTGTTCGAACGTTT
>JAWWEQ010038899.1:0-19110 GCA_035583055.1 Torymus tubicola
GGCTTGGAGAAGCGGAGTGATCGGCGGAGTCATCTCGACGTCGATCATCGCAAGACGAGTTGACTTAGCTCGCAGAGCGCCGGTCATGAAGCGGAGTGGTTGGCGGAGCGCGCTGGTCGAAGAAGCGGAGCGAGGCTCGACGCTGATCGTGAAGACGGCGAGCAGACTCACCTAGCGGAGCGGTTGGTGGATTGATATCAAACGCCAACCCGTGGAGAATGCGAGCAGATGTCGCGCTAACGCCGCTCTGGCTTCCAGTTGCGTAAGGGCGGACAACGCACGGACCCCTCTACGTCGACTCTTGGAGCGAGTCTAGGTGGGAGAAAGCCCGCCTCGCTTGGCTCTTGAGGAGCTAGAAAGGTCCATCTCGCTGGATGGTCCCCGCTCTTTTGAGATGAGGTGATTGTCGGTGAGAAGGATAAGGTAGGCGAAGGACCAGGATCGATCCATCGCAATTAATAAAGAACACAATTAATTACTTTCAAAAAGGTGAACTTTATTCTACTCAATAAACTCTGCAAATGATTTGCCGAGACCGTCTACAAGGGGTAAAAAGTAGGCGTTGAGCGAACAAAGGCTCCCGAGGGGCCGGCCGCGCTGGCCTATATCCCCTCGGGCCGCCCGAAACTCTTAGGGGAGTCGCGCGGAGTAGGGTCGCGCCACGTAGCGGTCGGCGCGCGAACTACAGTACGCCTAGAGGCGCGCGCGGCGCGGGAGATTTGAATTTGTGTGTGCGCGGGGAATTTGAATTTGGATTCTCTACAACGCGTGTAGAGGCTACAAATAAATTCTATATATATATTAATTTGTTTATAAATGATTAAGGTATCAAAATCATTACAATGTCCTCCAAAACTATTTGATTTATTTAAAACAAATTATAGATATAATTTTAATTATAAGCAAGATAAAAACTATTAAATTTCAAAGAATACTGTTCAATATCATATATTTACTTTAAAATATAGCGAAAACGTCCAATCGAATTTTACAAAATAATAAAAATAACTTTTTACATAGAGGAGACTGGGATAATACTTTAAAATCCACACAGAGTTTATTGACACGCCAAAGTTTATGTAAAATGTTCTTAAAGAGAGAGCATATACTCGGTGTACCAGTAATAGCTCGCGTAAATTTTTAAGGAGGTCAAAGATTTTCTGAGCTCATTCAGTTTTACCTTAGTGATCTCCCCTATCTTTCTTCATATTTTACTGTAGAACATATTTATTAAAGTTTCATAGAAGATATACAAATTTTAGGATTCCTATATAGTAAAAACAAAAAGAATCTCAGCCGAGAAAGATTGCAACCAAAAATCCATCGTATCGACAAAAGAATACTGTTTTATTATTCAATCTAATCCACTAATATCCGAAATACTACATATACAATAGAAGATACACGTGATTTAAATCGGATCTATAATAAACTAACGTGTGACAACATATCCTAATATACACAATCAAACGAATGGGAGTATATAAGGACAGCGTATGCATTGTTTTTTCCTTGTTTACATTTTAAAGTAGAATTTTACGTTATTACACTTTATTCTTCCTGGTAAAATCGACATTTATTCATAATTTTTAGAAATCCATGTAATAGTGTAACTAATGTTCTATATGTACTTTTAAATAATACAGCCTGAAGAGGTCAGTAACCAAACTGACGAAATGTCGCACACAAAAACTTAGGTATTTTATTTGTTTCATCTGTTTGAAATGACCCTTTCCATTGATTTCTTAACCGAAACTAATGAGGGTGAAAATTCGATTTCATCATTTATTAGTCGATAATTTTTTTTACTGTGCTATAAATCATATTTGTGATCAGACAGTTTCCATTTCAAGAAAAAGACCGCTCCCAATTTATTGGCACTTAGCTTCCTCAAACTTTATTTAATTATGCCTTTAATTAATTTTTACTTCCAATATGAAAAATTTTATACTTTATTTTCTACTGATAGACTTTGCTATATATATATTTTTTTTATCCGTCTATTTTCTTCGTAATGGACAGATTTTTTTAGGCAACGAACTCGATCTGAAGATATATAAAAGCTAGATCTGTGCCAAATTGCAGAACGATTGGATAAATTTTGCTCTTGTTATCGTGCGACAACAAAAACGCAAATTTTTTCAAAAATAATTTTTTTCTAAAAAACAAATCAAGATAATCTCTTGAAATTTTGACCAAATATAGCTTCCAATTAGTGTAATAACTGGTTAAAATTTCAAGTCGATAAATATAATGTTTTTTGAGATATTAATTTTTAAGATATTAATTTTTGAAATATAAACATGTTTTCCTCAATAACAAATGACAAAGTGAAGATATTCCAAATTTTAAAAAAGGAAAATGTAACTAATTTAAATACCTTTAAATAATGGCTATAAGATATGAAAAAATTGAAAAAATTCAAAATCGTTTTTTGTTTATAAAACAACAGAAAATCAATAAAATCTTAAATGCATTAGGGTGCCTTTATTTTCCCGCGATACGAAGAGAATAAGCTTTACCCGACGAAAATCGGTTGATTCGTTTCGGACATATGAAGAGTTGAAATATTCACACAAACACATACACACACACATTCACGAAAACAAAAATTATCAGAGTCAAATAATATACATATATATCACCATATACAACAGCTTTTTGAACATTTTATTTCTGAAATTTTTTTCACCGTTACAAAGCATCCTCTATGAGGAAGCAAAAAACTTACAAAATGAAATTATGTATGTTAAGCTTCATTTCAAGATATCGCAATTTAACTATCAAAACTTCGATGAAATTCGTTTCCCAGTTAGTGGAAAGTCGTTTTCTTATAAGTACAAAAATCATACAATATATAAGTTTATGTAGAGTTACTATTGTGGTAATATTTATACCAATTTTGTAGATTTTATATTTAAATAACATACTTGCGACATATCGTCAACCGTGAGAAACGTGTAATGACCGATAATATGAGGTGGCCAACACTGAACAATATTCTCCTAGATACTCTGACGAACGGTTAGCATCCGTTGGCTGACATCCGAAGAAAGAACAGCCCATGCATTTTCGCAGGTTATTGCGATTGATGGCCTGTTTCCATAGAAAGTAAAAGCTTGCTAGTTACGTATCCGTCCGGAGTAGCTGGGCGTTACTCACCGAGCTGTTTGGCGTCGATCGCTGACTACGGTACACTTGTCTTCCATACAATACCTCTACATGTATCATTCGAAAACATTTATTATTAACTTTACAGAAAAAGTCGTGTCCTTTTTCTTGATCTCTATAAAGTGTTATTGCTTCCTCATAGAGGAAGCTATGTAACGGTGAAAAAAATTTCAGAAAAAAAATGTTCAAAAAGATGTTGTATGGTGATATATTTGTATATTATTTGATTCTGATGATTTTTTTTTCGTGGATGTATGTGTGTGTGTGTGTGTGTATATATTTCAACTCTGCATATCTCCGAAACGAATCGACCGATTTTCGTCGGGTAAAGCTTATTCTCTTCGTCTCGCGGGAAAATAAAGGTACCCTAATGGATTTGAGATTTTATTGATTTTCTGTTGTTTTATAACCAAAAAACGATTTTAATTTTTTTCGATTTTTTCATATCTTATAGCCATTATTACATAATATAATAAACTTTTCTTGAAAAGTATTTAAATTATCTACATTTTCCTTTTTTAAAATTCAAATATCTTCAGTCAGTCACTTGTTATTACTGATAACTTTAAAATGCTGAATTTAAAGATAAAATAATTATTAATTTTTTGCATTTTCATTAATTTTTATCTCAAAAAGGAAGAAACATTTCGACATATGTTATATAGACTTTTTTTCTCGTAATTTTTCGTAGAATTTAATTATATATTTTTTCAGACCTGTATATGAAATTTTTTTTAAAATAATAAATGCCAATATTTTTACTTTTTTGTTTAAAGTAATTTTAAAGAGATTTACTTATACTCTTAAAAAGTTGTCAAATCTCACTAAATAAAATTTTTTAAATGTATTAAAAATAATAATATTGTTAATTTAAAACTTTTTACGAAAGTATAAAATAAGGGAAGTATAGATATTTTTTCTGTATAATCCACTAAAATTACTTTAAAAAAAAGTAAAAATATTGCCGAATATATATTTTATTACATTCTATTTTCATTTTTTAGAACTATACAGATAATTTAAAAAAAATGTTTTAGAGAAAACTGTTCTTCAAGTTTCCCGAAATAACATTGTGTAAATTTTTATTTGGTAAATAAGTAAAATAAGTTAAATTCCTAAAATTACTCATTAACAAGTGCGTCTCTCCTCCCTTTACGTGTTCCATTAAGCTAGGCTCTATTATTATCTTGTGTGTTTTTTCAAAGTAAGGGAAATAAAATAATGAAATATTAATGATTCATCTGAAGAATAATTAAAACATTATTCGTCGAAGAATGTGATTTTGATTAAAATACAATGAGTTCAAAGCGGTTTTATTATTATTGAATGAAAATACAAGTTATAATAATAAAAACTAGCTCTCCTAATTCAAATCTTTTCTGATAATATAGAAAATTAAAATAAGTACGTTGCGTAACGAATGTAAAGTTTGCTCGAAAAGGTAAAACTCGAAGCCGTGAGCTTTTTGAAAAAGTCCGTACTCCACGATGGATCCCTGACCCTCTGAATAGACCCTCCTGGCCGACTCTAAACGAGCTCATCAACCTTCGCACACCACTCGACTTCTCCTTCGCTCTTACTCTCTCACTCTCGCTTCTGTCCACTTGAAGCGCAAAAAATTAAAATAAAGCCAAAAAAGCTCGAATCCCTCCAGCTTCCTCCTTTTCATCCTTCAAAAGGCTGCTGGCTCGCCTCCTCCTAATAAGCCTCGGCTGCTGCTTTCCGCGTAGCCGTGAAAATTCAGGGGCGCATCCCGGGACAACTGGAACGTGAACGGCGGCTCAGCGGCGGCTCGGCGGCGGCAGTGGCGGCAGTGGCGGCGGTGCGAAAGCTTGCTTCCACCTCTCGCCGCCGGGTAATTAGCGGAGGTGGCAATTTATCAGAGCCTAGGCGGAAAGGGCGAGGCCGGCCCGCGTTACACCGGCTAAAGAGGATGTCGTTACTCACGGCTGGCGGCCCTAATCTTAATAACGGGCCTGCCACGCGAGTCTATATACAGCGAGCGTGCGCGCAGCTGCCTGACGGACGAGAAGTAAGGAAGAAGAGCAGCCGCGGGGGAGACTCCGTCCACGGTGACGGCGAAGGCTGGAGGCGAGCCCTCCCGAGACGCGGAATCGGTAGCGCGAGAACCAGGAGAGGAAGACAGTGCAAAAAGAAGCAAGGATAAGTAACAAAGAGGAAGGAATCGGTGAACCGTAAATCCGATTATAAAGGCTACTCCGTGGGATTAAAAGTTTAGAGAGAATCTTGCACTGCTTTCTATCTATTAAGGATGAAAAGACTTTTTCTAATTTTAAGCGCTCTTTAAACATTATATATGTCAAGATGCTTGTAAATGTAGAGCTACTTTTACGTTAAATAAACACTGCACATTTAGAAATGTACAGTAAATGTAGTTTTATTCAGTGCTTTCTAGTAAACAAGTTTTAGTACTAAATTTTCAAAACTACATATTATCTTCGAAATAATATTCGAAAAATCCATATTAAAAGTGCGAAACATGCATATCCCCGTCATGAATTATCTCTAACTAGTAAACAAGGAAAAAACAACATCGGAAAGCTTACACTTGCGTCGAACCACCCCCCACGGTACTGATAGGCTAATCGATTAGAGGGGTCGTGGTAGCGATAAGAAATTCCTCAGTGTAAAGCTGCCAGCGAAACCCCACAATTAGCTCCCTCAAAAAGAACTCTCTTGAAACGCATAAACAAGGGAGGCCTCAACCATCAGATAGGAGCGCGACCACTTCGCGTCGCTGCGACCTGTCAATCATGCACACGCGAGCTCTTGCCTCGTGTACTATATATGTATAGGCAGCGTGGCCCTGTCGAAAACTTTTTAATCGACGAATCACACTTGACGGCGCGCAACAGCAACGATCGATTGCGCTCCTGACAAAGGCGTCGTTTCGTAGTGTTCGGAGGGTGTGTAGATACAACTGTGACCCGAGAATTGAAGAGATGTACTGA
The DNA here is from genome assembly GCA_035583055.1 of Torymus tubicola. Taxonomy (NCBI): domain Eukaryota; kingdom Metazoa; phylum Arthropoda; class Insecta; order Hymenoptera; family Torymidae; genus Torymus; species Torymus tubicola. Next base: position 6,144 of record JAWWEQ010038899.1, read on the forward strand.
CCTGCGTGAAGAAGTAGTAGTAGACGTTCATGCCGCGGTCGGCAAACAGTTGGGCAAAGTGGATGGACGGGCAGATGAAGAAATAGTCGCCAACGATATCAGCCACCATCCGCTGGTACATGTACTCATCGTTCGTGTTCTCCCAATCGGTGTACTGAAACATGGAAAATCAGGATTGGTGAAACGAAAAGTTAGAAAAATGTAACTTATGAATATTAACCTCTATTAAAATATTTTTCAGAATACATTAATATAACGCTCTCTTCTAAAAACATGTCTAACAGAAGTGCATTTTCGATTTGCTGGTTTATCTCAAAAAGAAAGTAAAAATTAATATTGGAGAAGTTGTGAATTAATCAAAATCGGTAAAAAAAAATGCAAAAAATGTCGAATTGTCAACTTCGGCATAGCACAGTTCGAAAACATCATTTTAACAAAAAAATTGAAAAATTCCTCAGCTCCCGGTACACAAAATAGAACGTTCTCACAAAGTTTCAAAAAATCGAATTTTTGACTTTTCGATTTGACAAAGTATTAGCCATATATATATATTGTCACGGTAAAACTTTTCACACATTGAAAGTTTGAATTAAAACTTTTGTAAAACTGTTAATGTATATATATAGAAAAGAACCGCTCTTAATTTGAGTTCATTAATAATGTAATACTCATCATGAATAGAATATCAATTTTAAGTGCTACATTCTTTTCCACTGTGGAGAAAGGGACGAAGAAATTCCCTGTTCGAAGTTCCAGCCGTAACCTCGCGCGAGGTCGCCCACGCCACCCACGCCGCCGACTCTCCACTTATTTTCCGGCATGCGAACTTAATTCAAACCGATAAAGTATTTTTCCGAGTCGCCGAGAGCGAATCAACGGCTGGCTCGCTCGCTTTCCCCCGCCCGCGCAGTGTTTAAAATCGCCTCTTCCCCCCCCCCCCCCCTCCGTCTCTCTTGCTCTCTCGTTGGAAACTAAAAAGTAATTGCCGAGGAAGGAATTTCCTCCTGTAGTTTTTAAGAGCAAGAGGGAAGGGGGAAAACTGTAGGAGGCGAAAGTCCTCGTTTTTTCGATTATTTAAAATTAATTTATACGTCGACCTCGTTTTCTTAGGCATGGCAAAAGCGAGAGAAATGCAGATGCGCACACCGATCGTTAGCTTGGAGAATGGCATCTGTGTTCGCGGTCAGCCTTTAACGGTGAGTACTTTACCTTTTGAGCAATATCACATCACTATGCCTTAATATATTTGCAATGACTAGTCTTAATTGGTTTTATAAAAAGGAAACAAAACGCAATCAAATGTAAGTATTGTTTCGCCATATATATAGAATTAGATGTTGAATTAAATAAACTTGTTAGCTACGAAACTTACTTTAGAAGTGGCTATAGGAAGTAACCTGTACATTATTTATTAATAGCGTGATATAAATGTGCAGTCGAAAAATTCTCGAAAATGCATATCGCTTTTCCAGACGAAGCTTTAAAATGATGAAAATAATTGTTAAAACAAAAAATATTTAAAAACTATTTCAAGTTTTACGAATGAAAATCAGCCAGTTTTTTTCGGTTTCGACCTCACAAAGTTACTCGCTCAGAGGGGTTAATTTATAAAGCAGACTAGTGATTAATTACATGCTTCACAGTTTATTACTGAATACGTCGGGGAGAGAGCTTTTTAGCAAGTATGAGTGTAAATATAAATGTACGGCGCGGTTCAATTGTATAAGTTGATGGTTATAGCAGGTTGATTAAAGACTCCATGGTCGTCCTATTTTATTCGTCTTTATTTTTTCATAGTTTTCTATGGTAGACCTCACGAAGCGGCTTACATCGCTTTTTATATGATTCTTTTGTTATCTCACGCATTCCTAATTGACGGTGGATTCAATATTTCATATAGGTGTCGATTTTGCAGTCGCGATCGCATCGACTGGTTTTATCGCAGCATAGCCTACCTATACATTCTTATAATACACCAATGCTGATTCGTTACTGATACAGTATACTAAAATAAAATCTCTTCATATAGTAGCCGAATATAAATCATAATTCCGTAAAGTTATTATGTAACTTAAAAATGTCAATATAAAAATTTATACTAAATATCAATGTTATTTTCCGTTTACTTATAGAAAAAAATTAATAAATCAGTTACCGACTTGCCAATACGATTCTCATCCACACCTAACACATCACGGCGCGGCCATTAATTTTCCTCGAAATGCACATGTCAACCTGTAATTGCGCTGAGAGGAGAAGCTCGACAGTCATTTTTCACAATATAACCCGACACCGCGTAGCAATACAGTATGTTTTGAATACGCAAGCCTCTTCCCCCTGAAAAATCCATTAAATGCTTTGCGTGCGTCACACGGCATCGTATATCGCATTAAAATATATGCGCGGAGGAAAAAAAGCATAACTCATCGAAAGTAAAAAAAGGAAGCAAATAACATTAATAAATCCCCCTTTCCGCCTACAGGCGGCTTACGATGCAAAAAGGCAAAAGTACCTGGCGTAAATCTCCCGCGTTTGCGCGCGTATAATATCGAATTTCATTAACGGAGCCGCATGTATTTTCCTCGAATTTCTACATCCGAGCGAGAGGAAAAAAAATCAATCCAAGGCGTGCGACGATGTACAGTTAAATTTCCATTATACTGCTGCCGCTTGCACGGGGTAGGATAAAAAAAAGTCGGTTAATATTTCAATCAGTCGGGTGCGCGCCTCCAGCCAATCGCTTGCTCGCTCGCTCCTCGCACGTCGAAAACACCGCGAGTCATCCAATTTCCCGATCCCCTGATCTCCTAATCATCGCCTCCTTCGCGTCTTATATACACGCGAGAGACGACGGCGATGGTGGCAACCCTTAAGAGGCGGCGCCCCCTTAACAACGGAATTGGATTTCCCGCCGCGCGGTAGCATCGAAATCCAGTTAAAGCGATTCGAATGGAAGGCGTCGACGCCGCAACGATGCTGCGGTCTTATTACAGAGGGATACGCGATGCTGTTGCTCTCTTCCCCTACTCCCCACTGTTTCTCTCTCTCTCTCTCTCGCTCTCACTCTTTCTTCGACATGAAATCCACGCGAAAGCCTACGTTGCCTTTCTATTCCTCTGATGTAGAGGACCGATGAATTACGGCACAGCAGTTCGGTGAAAAATATTCATGAATTTTAATGTTGTTTGGGCGGCTGCTACCGAGGTTTATCACCTTGTCAGTGGTTAATGGCTCCTATTGAAAAGTTTAACTAGTTCGATAGCTACAGTAAAAAATTGAAGAAAGGAATGGAGATAATAAATTTGTTAACAAAATTGTAATTTTCAACTGATATAATGAATAAGTTTAATATAAAAATTAAATAATTGAAATTTATTTTTGAGATCAATTATATTTGTAATATAGAAACGTCTGACGAATACAATAAATCAATTTAAATTATATAAAATTTTAACAACTTTAATTGAAATTAATCAAAGCATTTACTTTGTTGATTGAGAACAGTATATTTATATTAAAATCTGTCCTACGTAATGAAATTTTGTTTCATATGCGGTGTGGTACCTCTATTCATCATAGTTATGTTGATGATGTTATCATCGCCATAAAATTTAATCATCCGCATAAGTGCAATTTACGTCATGTACATGAATATCTCCGGTAAAGGGCCATTGAAAAAGTTTCTAATACTCAGAGCAAGTTGAATGTAAATAATTTCAAAGATTATTTTATTTGCAGAGCAGATGGATTATGAATAATGCATATATTATATTTACACACTCAGAAAACGATATTCTTGCACCAACGAGAATCTGCTTGTTGGAGGAGGATTTCCGCTAAAAATAGGGCCAAGAGAATATCTTCTTATGGAAGGAGGAATTATCTTACAACAGAAAGTCAATATTCCTATAGCAAGATGATGATTTTTCACGCAGGAGGAATCCTTATATATATATATATATATATATATATATATATAGCGGGATGATTTTCTAGCGAGGAATTGCATTTCAAAACCGGAGGATCGTTTTTCTGAGAGAATGAAATGATACTTTGGAAAATCCTTCTGAATTAAAATATCACAAACAAAATTATCAACTTAATTATACATACAATCATTACGTCAACAATTAACATTTAAAAGCACACTTTTGTATCTCTAACACTTTGATCCTAATAAACTTTTAATTCAGTTAACACAAGCATAATTCACTACGTTGCAACGACAGCATTTCAAACAAGAAGTATTTACTCTATACATGCCTTTCCCTCTTTCCCCATGCACGCGCCTTATAATTTATTCAACTTCTGACCATTTATTTAACGCGCAACATTATTCGCCGTGCCATCGAACAACATTTCATTACGGCCGTTAAATTGCTTTTAACAAAGTTAAAGCGGCCCCATAAATTATTTCCAGTAAATGTCACGCCTACTCGAAAACATCGAACTCTCTCCACTCTCTCCCCATCTCTTCCTCTTTCTCCCTTTCTCTTGCACTCCTCACTACTCCCCTGAGTAGACGCAACTTCAAAATCCGGCCGCCGTCAAAGCAGAAAGACTATAGTTGTCGTCGCCATTTGTAAGCGCACAATCGCCAAGTTCACTAATTAAGAGTGAAGTACTAGTCACCGTTTCTCGATGTACTACTTTCGCAACTTCCTTCGCAAGTGTTTTGGGTTCGAAAGATCTTTTTTTCTCGCGTACCGGCGACGAGAAACGAATTAAAGCAATCGTCAAGGCGTTCTCTACCTTCAAGACCGATTTTTCGAACGAGCCATAGTTTTCTCAGCGAAGGAACAAGGTGCCAGTGATCGTAAATGCATGCCGAGATGCTTCGTTCGGCAAAGTTAAATAACCGCTACTTTTAAGACAAGCAAAAAGTTCTGATCACGTCTTTTACGTGAGTTTTCTAATTTTTCGCAAATCCATCATAGATTTGTACTACACCGAAAGAAAAGATTACTTAGAAATAAATATTTTATATACTAAATAAAACTATTGTTACACATACGTTGATATTTGGTTATCAACTGATTAGCCCAAAAAAATTTTTTTTCAACACGTGCATGAAAAAGGACCTTTTCGTGCGCAGAAAAGTGAATAGAAACTCGAACATTTCGAGCGTATAGCCAAGCCTTCTTCTCGTCGTAATGACGATTCAATATACTTATCTGATCTCCCATCCACTTTTCATGCACAAAAGGTCTTATTCCTGAGCTGATTAAAAAAAGTACTATGTGTAACAAGGAAGCTGTTCAGATTCGGATAATGATTTTGGGCCCTTCTGTATCACTCGTGCTCAATTATCATCCTCGTTAAAAAAAGTCAACTTTCTTCACTAGTTGCACAATGTACTATTTTCTTTGTAAGATTTTGATTTTAAACCATGTGATAACAGTAAGTCAGTAACAAGATTTTTATTAATTTTTTTTAAATTTATAAACATATACGGTATTATAATAATTAAGATATTTTATTATTGTACCACTATCATACCTTAAAATCAGATATTTTTATAATAACGGTTATATGGATTAGTTACTTAATTGATATACGTTATTGATTTATTTTTCGCAATATGGTGAAGCTATTCTAAAGTACAATCTAGATCTAACAGTTTACAGTTAATCTTGTCGAGTAATCAGAACTACCTGGAAACTAATCTACATTCCCAAAACTTACTTGGCGACGAAAATGACAAATCCAGATTATCAGATTTCGGATGAGTAATCGTAATAATTGGTAACTATCTTTACAACATTTCTTGCTATATGGGTACTAAAATTACAATTCAAACATGTAGCATGGAAAAACTATTTGAGTAATCAGGTGCTTTTAGATTACTAATTTTAGAATCTTCAATTTAAAGTTCAACTTCGATTCTATTGATTATTCTACCGGGAGGACTTATCTAGTTAATCTGGAACTAAAACACTAGTATTTAGAATGTATTCCCAGATGAAAATAGGCAAAGGGGGTATTGACGTTACATCGTTAGAAATGGCTTTTTAATTTAAAAACTTAGAATGAGATAGCACATCCTTTGGGAAATAAGTTTTAGGCGGGTTTCGAGAGTCGATATCTGCTATCCAAAAATGAAACTTAGTATTCCTAACTCGATCTCACATTCATTGCCTTTGAGATATAAGCAACCTATCGGTTTGCAACTATAGTTGCAAATACACTGAATTTGACGAAGAAAAGTTAAAACTTATACTTTATTTCAGTAAAAATTTTGCGATTTCAAAAATTACAATCAATCAAAGATAGTGTTAGAAAAAATTTTTAAAAGTTTACTTTCTTTTTAAACAGTTAGTATACTTTTATAATCTTTTGTTTGTGTTCGCACATAAATATCTGCAAACTAATAGTAAATAAATAAATAAACTACGTTTGATATTAGATTGCTTATATCCCAAGTAAAAAAAGCCCTATATATAAACCAATTAAGAAAACTAAGCTTTATTTTCACACACTAGAAACCGACTTTTCGATGCTCGTTACAATCCGTTTCCCGAAGAGTGTGCAATCACCTGATGAGTAACTTGGATGTAAATTATGAACGATTAAAAGTATAACTTCACAGCATTTTCAAAGCAACTTCATGCTAGTAACCCTCTCATGTTCGTTTGTTATAATAATAAAATCCACTTCAATGCCTATGCGCTGAGACTACTTTTTCATTCTCCCCCAGCTTCATTAAAAATATGTTCGGCCCTCATTTGCAGTCATTAACGCATTGAAACTATTTTTCAGCCTATAAACCTTCATTCTGCAAAAGTTTGATCTCGCTTTCGCTCTTTCGCGAAATTTCATCGAAAAACTCTGGAGAAGGCGCGTTCTGTAGCTGAATCAGCTCGTGCGATCAATTCCGCGTGCACTCTCGGACGTTTCTTTCCGTCAATAACGACCGAGGATGGAATGAAATTCAGCAGAAAACTTCGTCAAGGCCAGAGCGATGAATCTCAACGATAAAAAAAGACGGAGCAAGGGAGAAAAAGAGAGAAAGAAATCCGCGAAATGATTCTGCACGTGCGATTTTCGTGACAGATAATAAGAAATAGGCTGGCCAGGTGAGCCATTTGCTTCCGTATCACTAGTATTTATTCATTCAATGACTGTAATAGCAATAAAATACTCTTTTATTGTATGGTTTGAGTAATAAAACTTGACTCATAGTTTACATATATAAAACATTTATAAAATAACATATATTTGATATTTTTTCCATATTACAACTACAATATTTGATCAATATCATGTGCCTAGACGAAATATTAAGATTCCCAAAAGAAGGATTCTTAAAGCGAAATATCGAAAATAAATAGTGAACCGATAACTTATTGGATTTCATAAAATGTAACGACAAACAAAATTAATATTTTCTTAATTTTAAAATTTAAATAAAACAACTTTTACATTATCATTTTTTCAATAACAGTAAGTAAAGTGATAACCTTAGACTAAGAGTGTACATTGAAAATCTGCCCAACAATTTATATGCCTCCCGAAAAGTGACTCTCACACTCGAATTCTCCCTTCTATATGGAGACAGCTGATTCCGGCGCGCCACGAGATATAATAGAGAGGACCGTGTGCAGAAACCCAAACTTCGCGTTGAATGCAGGTCTGCGATGCAGGAGAGTCGCAGCTGGCGCCCACGCCCAAGCAATTTTCGAGTCGCGTCAGTCGCAGAGTAGCCCCTGTGCACGGATCTTGGACTATTATGGATGACGTTCTTTTTGCGCACGACGCTTCAAACTTTACCGTTACTCGGAAGAGAGCTCGCACGCGTTTTATTTCTGTTATACATTTTAACAAAACGTTTTTTTTTAAAAGACGGAGAAATTCGAGTACAACTAGGATGAGAAAAACAGATTTGTACGAGAGCGTTGTAGATATTATTTTATTTTTGACTATTTATATCTTTATATATTATCTTTATATCTGTTATGAAAAAAACTTATTTCTGCTTTAACCGAAGGAGTTTGAAGGTCCTTCCTAATTAATTCGTTAGGAACAAACTAGGGAGCATTGACTATACTGCTTAAAACTTTTGATTGAAATCGTTCGAGTATTTCCATCTTGCTATTTGAAGTTGTGCCCCAAAGTTGAATACCGTACGTCCATACTGGTTTTAAAATGCTTTTGTAGATTAGTAATTTGTTGTCTACAGTTAGTTTCGAGTTTTTTCCGAGCAACCAGTACATTTTCTTAAATTTCAAATTTAGCTGTATTTGCTTGGTCCATAATATTTGTGTTCTCCACGTTAATCTTCTATCCAGATGCATTCTGAGATACTTAACGCTTTCGTTTCGAGATATTACTTTTCTATTTAAGTAGACTGATGGGCAGGTTTCTTTGCGAAACGAGAAGATAACATGTGTTGATTTGTCTTCATTTATTTGTATCCTCCATTTTTTATACCAATCTTGTGCAACATTTAAATAAGTTTGAAGTTTTTGAGAGGCACTCTCTGCGCTTGAGTGGCATGCCATTATAGCTGTATCATCTGCATACGTTGCTAAGGTTAAATTTGTTGAAGTAGGTAGATCGACGTATAAATTAAATACGGGATAGATCCTAGTACGCTTCCTTGAGGGACCCCAGCTTTGATATTATAAAGTTCGGATGTAGTGGTGTTTATTTTTATTTGAAAAAATCTGTTACTTAAGTATGATTTTAATAAATTGTAATACTCTGCCGGTAAGTATTTTTTCAGTTTGAACAATAGTCCTTTATGTCAAACTTTATCAAATGTTTGTGATACATCTAAGCATGCTGCTGAGCAATATTTTTTTCTCTCGAATGCACTTCTAATTTCATTTGTGATTCTGTTTACCTGTTCGATGGTAGCATGTTTGTTCTGAAAGCCAAATTGATGATTTGGAATAAGTTTTTTCTCCAGTATGATTTTGTTAATTCTATTGACTAGAAGTTTTTCAAAGATTTTTTAAATGATTGGTAATAGGCTGATGGATCTGTATGAGCATACAATAATACTGTATGCGACCGTTAATACTATCATAGCCTAGAGCCTTTTTAGTTTTGAGATTTTTAATTATGGATTACTTTTTAGTTTTAGTTTTGAGATTTTTAATTATGGATTTTTAATTATGGTTACTTCTTTAACTTTGAATTCTTGGATTTTTTTTATTTCTAGTTCCTGAGTGTTCTCGATCTGCAGTAGTTTTAATTCTTCTTCATAATTTATCAGTTGTTCGGGTTCATCGAAGACTTTGCTGAAATGCAGGGCAAAAGTTCTCGCTTTTTCTGTCCTGGCCCATTTACCATCAGGTAATCTGATGGGAATTACTGGATTTTGCGGTCTTGTAATTTTTTTATGGCTTTCCATAACGAGTAATCACTGGCTTCTGATAAGGACAAACCTTCCAGATATTTTTGTATGCTGATATTTTTATCCAGTACCAATAGCTTTTCTAGTTCATTATTTGCACAGTTGAGTTTCTTTTTATCTTCTTTTCTTCTAGTTTTCTGCCATATTCGACGCAAGTATCTTTTTTCTTTGATTTTTTTGTGCTATAAAAGGTGAAATATCTAACTGGTGTTTTTTTTTGTATGCAAACTGTTTGGTGAGGTAGCTACGTCGACGGCCACATGTATTAGTTAGTTTTCAATAGCATCTTCCATCTGATCATTATTTTTTAGTGGAAAGTTGCACTTAAAATGATCATTGATATACGTTTTAAACACATTCGAGTTTTTCTATTATACCATTTAGTATTTTTTAGTGAAATTATACGCTTTCAGCATGTACTTGAAGAAATATTGGTGAGTGATCAGATGATAGATCCAAGCAGGATTTTGCAGTAACATACCTTGAATTTATTCCGCATGTAACGGCAAAATCAATGAGATCGGGGTTTTGTTTACGTCTGAAGACCAGTATGTTGGTTCATCAGTTGACGCTACATTATAGTTTTTGTTTCATATTACCTCGTACAGATTTTTACCTTTAGGGAAATAAACAACAATAGCGAATTCATCCGGTACAAGAAAAAAACGGTCCTACCCTGTACACACTCGGTTCAAATCAGGTAGCTAAACGTAAACACGTGTTTATGCTATGACTGCTCGCACGAACTAATCATAAAATTAAAAAAAAAATTATTTCATCTCATCTTTAATAAAAATATAACGGTATGAAATAACGTGTAAGCTTGGAAATAAGGAAAGTTTATGGGTTGATATAGAATGATGCGCTGTCTACAGTTCATTTTGCAAAACAAGTTTATTTTTCAGATATTCATCTTCGTCTGATTTTTTGTCTGAGCATCATAAAAATGAGAAAATAACCCCAAAGTTTATTTTTTCCAGTAATTCCAGTACCGTTCTACTGTCATTATACTTATTAAAAAACCAGCTTATGTATAACTGACTTTTATATTTTTTCTATAAAAATAATAATCCAGTGTATTTGTATGTACAACGGACATAGCTGTTCTGCCAAATTAACAGAAGCTTTGAAACTTTAATGTAACATTATTAAGATAAAAAAAATATGCTATCTACGAAGATTTACAGAGAATATGAAATTTTTTATACAAATTTCTATTGATTTTATGTTTATCTTTTAGACTGAATGTATTTTTAGTGTGTTTATTTAATTTTTCAAAAAAAATTCTCAGTATCAAATATTGAAAAAATTCAAGGAGCTTCTGTTTCATCTGAGCAATGATAGGTATATTAAAATTCCAAGGACATCAGCTAACTTTATTGTAATCATAAAATTGCTTCAATTAGTTAAGATAAAAAATATTGATAATATCCTTAAAGTTAAAGGCTTGAATCAGATTATATAACTGAAAGCTCGTTTTCTGTGGATCGGATATCTATTTAGAGAAGTTTGTTAGTGCAAAAACGTTTATTTATGCAAGCTCTTTCCTTCTCTCTTCTTCTTCATTACCTAAACTTAAAGTAGACTCTCCGCCTTGGAAGATTTTCCTTCGAGAAACCTCTTTCGCGCACCCAATCTCGAATTCAAACAAATTTCGGGTAAAGCTTTTACGACGCGCCTAAAAGTGCCCTTTCGAGTTTTGTACTTTGCCTCCATTATATCCCTGAAACCGCCCCGGACGCCGTCTCCTCGGCAATCTCTCTGTCTCCCTCTTACTCGCGTACACATGCCCGCGATTCCCTGGGTGCCCGTTCGATGCGCACGTCCCCCAGACTATAAATCGAGTTATCGCGCGGCGGTTTCATCCTCTTCGCTTACGTGCGTGTGTATACGTGGGAGCGAGGCTAGCGTATACGTAGACCATTTTGCTGAGGTGGTGGGAAGTATTTCGCTGGATTAACAATATCAACAATATTGATGTCTTTTTCGTTCACCTATTTTTTGAATTTTCAATTTCAAATCATCAATGAATAGTAGTTTACATCAATAAAGATTTAGAAAAAGACACTGGTGACATAAATTTCTTTAATTTTTTGTTAAATTTTCATAGTGATAGTGAGGAAAGAAAGGAATTTCTAGATAACTAACTAGGAGAGGTCACGGTCTCCGGATCACGGATTTTGCTCAAACTTTGAGGTATATTTTTAGATGCTAAAATATGAAGAATGCGAGAATATTAGAACCTAACACTTTGATAAACTTGAGTTATCGACAGGTTTAGCTGTATTTGAAAGAAATACTGAAAAAAATGCTCTGTTTTATTTGTTTATTGATTAAGCTAGAAAATCCTTATATATAATTGTAAAAAAAGAAAATAAAACTAGAGATTACAAATTTTGCATTGCTTTTTTCAGAATTAAAAAATATTAAATATATCAAAAGTTATCAAAGTTTAAAGTTAAGCAACGCAAATGCACTAAAATAAGTATAAAGTTAAAGCCTGTCAATTTATCAATTTTTGTTGCTTAACTTTAAACTTTGATAACTTTTAATATATTTAATATTTTTTAATTTTGAAAAAAGCAACGCAAAACTTGTAATCCCTAGTTTTATTTTCTTCTTTTATAATTATATATAAGGATTTTCTAGCTTAACCAATAAACAAATAAAACAGAGCATTTTTTCAGTATTTCTTTCAAATACAGCTAAACCTGTCGATAACTCAAGTTTATCAAAGTGTTAGGTTCTAATATTCTAGCATTCTTCATATTTTAGCATCTAAAAACATACCTCAAAGTTTGAGCAAAATCCGTGATCCGGAGGCGACCTCTCCTAGTAAGACAAACTAAACATGAATATTCCTGAAAAATGTTTTTAGAACGATTTTTTTTATGATGAACAAAATCTTTAATCTCGTTCCTTCAAATAAGTCTTATTTAAATAAAATTGTCAACTCTTAATAACTCGCACATGATAAACTACCAGAGCTAAAGTAAGATAAGCACATGATAAAATTATATTTCACTTTTTAATATTTTAACTAAATTCAATTGTTTTTTTCTCTCAATATGAAAAAATAATTTTTAAGTAAATAATCTAAAAACATTTTTAATTTTTTATTAAAATTAGGAAATTTTTAAAAAAAATGTTATTTTGTAAAAGTTATAAGGGTATGTTACCAAGTTATTATTTAGATAAGTTAAAATTCTTTAAAAAAATTGATTTAGTTACATTACGAGAAACAACGAAAATGAATCTAAAATGTCACAGTTGAAAAATAGGTAATTTTATTCACTTTCTAACACATTTTTACCAAATAAATTTTATTAACGTTATCATCGAAAAAGTGTAACAAATATACACAGACCTATAGGGGAGACTGGGGCAAAACCGTATACTGGGATAAAATCAGAATTGTCAAGTATAGTAGTATAGTATAGTTTTTATTGGCCAAAATTTTAAAATATATAGCCATGATATAAGTACACCGGAATTGTCAATTTCATGGGTTAATACTACTGCCATCTATATTATACATGTAGTACCTCTTTAAGAATGTCCCTAATATCATTTCGCATACAACAGCTATATCAACAATAGCTTACT
>JAWWEQ010038920.1:0-19095 GCA_035583055.1 Torymus tubicola
CTTTTTCGTTAGAATTTCGCGCTCTACCCGATCCCGTTGAGTAAAACATACAATTAGAGAACACGTTGTATATATATGAAGAAACATTTTCTTCATTCCTCAGAATTTCTCGAACGTTGAAAATTGAGATAATAACAACCAACATCAACGTTACGTCGTCGCGTACAATGGCGAAAAGAGCATGTATATAGATGCGTTTCTTCGGTCGCACTACCATTTCAAAGCGCGTCCCTTCTCTCCTCCCCTCGTGTACATTAATTCGCCATTTGTTTACAGAGGCAGTAAAGTTCTCAAAAGAAAATCCCAGACCTACTTTCCTCTCTCTCTCTCTCTCTCTCTCTCGCTCTCTTTCTTGCTCCCTCTACGTCGGCAAGAAGTCTTTGACGTAGAAAATGCATTTTGCCCCATTTCACACATACTCACTCGTTCACTACGCGTTGTTACACACGCATATATACAGACACACATATATATATATATATATATATATATATATACGTGACCCTTTTTGAATGCGCGCACAGCTGCGTTACATAACGTTCAGTCACTCGTTCACTATATACTCGTGCATATATATACACACACACACATATAAATATATATAGATGTACGAAAAATCGCGTATATAGCTCTCCGTAATTTTCCACGTCCTTACAGCGCGTTTCAGCCCTTTGCACGTTGACAAAATGCCATATATATGCACTTCGGGCTAATAATAAACAAGAACAATCCTTCCTGCACTGTCGTTTACGCGTGAAACGCTTTGGCTTCTTGCATCGTCACGACAGGACGATTTTCGTATCCATATGCGTATATATATACGTATAGCTAGATATATAAGTAACTTGCGTTCGACGACGCGATTTATCGGCGGGAGTATCATTTTTCAGCCGGATAAATAATCCGACTATATAACCTTTCGATATGGAGCCAACCCCCCTCTGCGTAAATCTCACGGCATGTGCATACGTTACATACACACACGCACGCATATATTCATTTATGCCTGTAAAATTATTCGCTTGTAAAGTATATATATATAGATACACACGTATGCGTGAATATATTTACGTAATCTGCAGGCGCGTCGAAAAATGAGCAAGCGAGTAAACGCTAGAATCGCGAGTGTATATATAGCTATACACGCACTTTGGTGCAACGGGTCGACGGGCGCGTGTGGTGGCTTGCACGCGGAAATTGTGAGATATGTAGAAAAAAAAAGGTTGAGGAAATGTTGGCGCACACGAACGCGCGAGTAGGTGAAATACGATCGTTTAGATTAGCGGTGACGTTATGCGTGTGTGTGTGTAGTTTTCATTATTCTTGCGTAATTTGGAACTTCATCATAACTAATCGCAAGAATTGGTATATTATCACGTGACAAATGGTAGATAACTATATGCGAGGTGAAAATGTATTATAACAATGGGTGCGCACGATGTGGCAAGAAAAGTATACGACGAGGTATGCAAGAGTGAAAATAAGATCGCTAAGAGGTTTTGGTGTTTATTAGAAAATTCATATATATATGCTACAATTGGTAATGTTGTTTCTAGTCACGTGTGCATGCGTTGCGTTATGTGTGTGTATACTGAGTGAGAACAAAAGAAAAATTCTTAAAAATAGAATATATACATCGTGTTGCAAGACTCAAGGACAATAGACACTTCATGCGGACAGAGAGAGGCTAACGAAGTTTCTTAACACTCAAGAGCTATGACGAAGAATTTTTTTTTATGCAGGCGCCGTAATGTTTAACATGGCTCATAAAGAAGAGAGCAAATTTTCTGAAATTGAAAAAAAAGAATATCACACAATAGCGGGGTTTTTTACACTGTTATATTAAAAAAAATAGAAGCAAGGAGCGAGTAAACTTGTATATCGTATGACGGGTAATTTATGGCCGGACCCTTTTTTTCAAGTGTCTTTCACGTTTCGATGTTTAGTTCGAACACAATATGGCTCAAATATGTTTTCCCCAAAACAAAGGTCCCACAGAACCGATACTTCAGCCATGGAAAAAAAATGCAACCTTTAATGTTTTTGTCGTTTTCTTTATACATACAATATACTGTACAGATGTAGTTAAATCTGTTGATGGTCTCCATATTTCTCAACCGATTTTTTTTTAAACGTGTGGGCTGAAAATTTTGAAATATGAGAAGTGAAACTATAGTTGTTAATATGTCATTAATTAATTAATTTAAATTTATATATCATATATATGAATAATATAAGTACCGAAAATATATTAGTTTAGTATGAAAAAATATTCTTCCATAATGAGAATACGCAAAATTGTCAAAACGTAACCAAATTTGTTCAATGTGTTTTACATATATACATGTGTCATTTATTCTTCAATTTTGATTTCTATCAATATTGCAAGAATGATTTTTCGGTACTTAATTAAAACGTCAATTATCAGTAATTTAAAAGGAGAGATTATGTGCCAAAGATTGTAAGTTCGTACATTTATTTATATTGTTATAATGAATGAGTGTCAATCTTTTGTAAAGACGCGTTTTCGGACGAACTACTTTAACGTCAACATATATTATTATTTATTTTTACGGATCTCGTTTATTTATTTATTCATATATTGGGAAAAACTATAAAAATTTACTTTCAAAGCTCGAAATTTTGAAGAATAACTGAAATAATTAAAATCCATACATAGATATATTCTGAACGTATATAAAATTAAAAAAAGACAAATTATATTATTTCACATGACCATTAAAATTGACTAAGAATTGATTAACTATAGGAGAGGGTTAGACCTCCGAATCCTGGATTTTGCTCAAACTTTGAGACACGTTTTTGGATACCAAAATGTGATGAAATATGGAATATTAGACCCTAACGATTCGATAAGCTCGAGTTATCGACGTTTTTAGTTGCGTTTTAAGGAAATATTGCAAAAATTGTTCGTTTTTATTGGTTTATTATTTAGTTTAGATAAAGCATACATATAATTGTAAACAATGAAATTAACACTAGAGAGTGCTAGCTTTTTGTTGCATTTTTCAGAATTGAAAAATAATGAATCTATCCAAAGTTATGATAGTTTAAATTTAAACAATAAAAATACATTAAAATAGACATGCTTTAGTTTCCATCCGATTTATGAGCGATGTTTTGACGCCTAACTTTAAACTATCACAAATTTGGATAGATTCAATATTTTTCAATTCTGAAAGATGCAAAAAAAAGTTGGCACTCTCTAGTTATAATTTCATTGTTTACAATTGTATGTATGCTTTATCTAAACTAAATAATAAATAAATAGAAACGAACAATTTTTGCAATATTCCCTTAAAATGCAGCTAAAAATGTCTCTATTTTGGTATCCAAATACAGATCTCAAAATTTGAGCAAAATCTGTAATCCCAAGGTCTGACCCTCTTCTAGTAAACTATTTGTCGAATAAAAAATCGCGACACCGACAGTAAACGCTAAACAAATTTTATTCTCTCAACAATCAAGAAACCAACCATGATTAAACCCAGCATCCTCCGAATCAGTTCACTCTCCCAAAGTCCAACTTTACCACTGTATATATCCACATAGCCACAGACACACACACACAGAGCACAGACCCCCACTCTGTGTCTCTATACAACTTCACCTTCGCTCGCCAAAAAATCACAACTTCCGTTACTCCATTATAATTATCATCATGTGTATAATATACCCTCAGCGCGAGCAATTTTCTCTCGTGCCCTCGCTCGGCCGGTCCAATGAGCCGCGTCGGTATATAAGGATTTATAAGAAAGGGAGATTTATAAGACGGCGGCGGCAGCAGCAGCAGCAACAAAAAAGAGGATGAAATTGCGTGCGCATCCAGCGGGACTCACGTGTGTGTATATATACAGTATATACGCATACAGAGGCGCAGCGAAAGGAAGGTGTAATGAGAGCACACGCGCGGTATGCAACGCGTATATATATACTCACGAGCGGGGAAAGGTGCATGCACACAGTGCAGTCGTGTTGGGCCCAGGGACGTAGAACGGCTGTTGTGGGCCCTGTGGTGGTGGTGGAGGGGAGAAAAGAAGAGAGAGAGAGAGATTTGGGTCTTTTGTTATATAAGAGGGGTGTGTGTATGTAGGGGAGGGTCGAGGGCATTGAGGTGTACACGACGCAGTAAAAGTGGAGAGAATTTCCGCGTGGAACGGTATATGGCTTTTACTGGAGGGTGGTGTTGGTTAAATTTTTCAGACTCGTGCGGGTATATTGTGCACATTTTGGGAAGAAAACGGTTTACTATAACGTATTTTATTCTGTATATTTGTGGATTATTGGAAAAATTTAATGGTTAATCGAATTTTTTAAATTTTCTTCAGGTTTTGTTACAGTTGTTTACAGTTTTTTGCAAAAATGTAATTGAGAGAACATTTGACACTGTTTGTATATTTATATATTCAGATAAACTCTTTAGACAGAAATTATATTACACCGATTGCTGTCAAATTTCACATAAATATATATGATTTACATGGAAATGATCTCTCGGTTTGCTACTGCATAACGGGAATGCACCGCGTTCACATCCAAAACTCGATACCATTTTCAAAAATCAAAATATTATCCACCTGAAATAACTATTTATGTACAATCATAAAAGATCTTTCATACTGGCAAATACAACGAAAATATAGACAGCGTTATATACATGTATATACATATACATTCGCC
The DNA here is from genome assembly GCA_035583055.1 of Torymus tubicola. Lineage (NCBI taxonomy): Eukaryota > Metazoa > Arthropoda > Insecta > Hymenoptera > Torymidae > Torymus > Torymus tubicola. The sequence continues at coordinate 4,702 of JAWWEQ010038920.1, forward strand.
AAATTTATCATGTTTTCCAAAAATATTACCCGGCATATTTATCCAGACGGCAAAATAAATACAAGGAGAAAAGGGTCGTAATGTATTTACGATGGCGCACGAGAAAAAAAGGCTGTCTGTATCTTTTCTAAATTTATCGTCGATTGAAATAGCATTATATTATAACTGTGTATACAGCATATTGTATATAAAAAAATATTTGATACGTCAACAATTGTAAAATCAACTTTTTATTGTCTAATCAAATTTTCATTTCGATAACTTCTGTTGTTTTTCCGGCACCCCAGCACAAGCAGAGTTATAAAATATTGTAAGCGGCCGTGAAAAATACGTAAATGAGATTTTTCGCGATAAAATCGACTTTGTCGAATATTTACAGATACACGTACACGCCTATATAGTAAATAGTACAAAAACATTGGGTTTACTTCTAACCTATAACCGTCATCATATTCGAAACCGAATCATCCGAGTAAAAAAAAATATCCAACAACCAACGCCCATACAATCCAGCGCCTACCTACGTATCTATACCTCACCTCAACTCTCTCTCTCTCTCTCGCTCTCCCAAAAAAGAACCAACACACGTGTATACCACACTCTCCTATCTCTCCCTCCCCAAAAACACACACATGAACGCGATAACAGCCTTACACAAATCAAACCCAACTATATACACTACAACTCTCCGTCTGTCGAACCTTTCCTCTATATACACACATAGGTACACTGCACCTCTCTTTCTAGGCGTGAAAACTGGAGCATCACCGATAAGCTTCTCTTCTACACTCACTCACTCAACCAGCGCATTATATTGTCCCTCCTCGCCTGCAGTAACACCTCTCAAAAGATGCATGCCTGCGCCTGCCTATATGCGCACCTCTACATATATATGTTACACATATATAATACAATATACCCATATGCTATAGTACATATATATCTATAGGTATGCCGGCGGCAGCAAAGCGGTGAGGTTAGGTGGACGCGCGCCCGTCGCCATGACAGCGCTTGCCACTGATGTAGAGGGGGAGCGCAAGGAGTGAGTGAGAGAGAGAACCGCGGAGTTCGGAGCGGCGCTTGAGAGAACGACCGCGCCAGTCTCGCTCGGCCCTCGAGTCGCGCGCGTCGTGTGTTCGCGGGAGTGACTGTGCGGTGGTCGCGCGCGACCTATATATATATATATATATATACACATACGCGCGTGTATAAGTGTACATATATATATCATATCTCGGTTCGTGTGGTTATATATATACATATTATATGTATACGTGGAAAACGTTGTGAGAATATTATATATAAAAAAATATACAGTGGCGCGTGTTCGCGCGCGTGATAACGTACACGCGGTATATATATATGAAAAAGGTTCGCGAAGAGAGATAGATATATATTGTATGTATAGTATATATGGTATAAGGTGTGATAATTGTTGTTGTTGCTGCTGCTGTTGACGGTTGTGTGTCTCGTTCTAGTGCACCGGTCTCTTTCACATATATATATATTTATATATGTATTGATACACGCTGAGAGTTTATTGTTGAGAATATAATAATAATATATAGTGTGTGAGACGAAGGAAGTGTGCTGTGCTTTTTACCTGCGGCGGCTGCTGCTTTTATTCGACCAGACAGCAGTGAGGTTCGTTCTGCTATACCGGGACGAAAACGAGACGAAAAGGAGAGAGAGAGAGAGAAGAGAGACCTGGAAGAAGCCAGCGATGTACAGCGACTTCTGAGGTACGAGGATTCAAGCAGACTTTATTCTCCCCTCGGGAGTGAACGAACTCCCTGCGTGTGTATGTGTATATGTGTGTGTTATATACGGGAGAGAGAGCTGAGTTATGATTTTCAAATCAGCACTCACGCCGCATGCACGCCGCTGCCGTCGTCTTGTGTTTTCGCCCGCGAACGTTGAGAGAACGAGAATATATACACGCTGACCTCATCGCCGGTGTGTATATACGTTTTCGCACTTTCTCGGAGACAAGCGACTAACTCTGCATGCTAATGTGCCAAGAGAATGAGTGAGAGAGAGAGAGAGAGATAAAGAAAGAACCCCTCCCCCGCGAATTTTTCCGAGTTCGTTCAACTCGAACAACGACGACGGCACCGGCGTTTGATTAATGAACGGGCTCGGTTGCACGCGGGATTTGGAAAAATCGCGCGATTAAATTTCCCGGTAATTGTTTTCCAGCCGATGATTTATCGGGCGCCGCCGCCGCCGCCGCCGCTACTTTGACCGTGAAAATTAAATTGCCTCCTCTATACCCCGAGAGTGCGAGCAAGCGAGCGTTCAATGCCCTTAAATACAATCGCGAGAGTCTCTCTCTCTCTCTTCGCCGACGTTCTATTACCGCGAAACGAGTTTGGAGGGAGGGAGGAAGAGAGGGAGGACGAGAGGGAGAGAGAGAGAGAGCAGAAACCAGTTCTCTCGCTCGAGCTGCCTTTTTCCTCGCTCGCGCGCGCGCGAGGCTCGAAAAAATTTCTGTCGGAGCGCGCTCAGAGAGAAGCACTGGCGGACGCGCGCGAGAGGGAAGAAAAAAAATATGAAAAGGAAGAAAGCAAGAGAGGAAAATTACCTCGAGTCACGTGATTTTATCGAGTCCGACAATCGTATAACTCGTATCGTTTTACCCCAAGCAAGAGAGAGAGAGAGAGAGAGCAAGCGACCGAGAACGACGTTTATTCACATAATCCGTCTGTCTTGTTTCGCGACGGCGCGCGACGTTTTCGAGTTATTTATAAAATTGCCGCATTTAAAGAAAACACGCGCGCGCCTCCCCGTAAGCACATAAGTATCACAGAGCAGAGATTCTTGCGAAACTGTCATACTCGTGCCGACGGCGACGAGACGCCGAGAGGTATAAACTATACTGCCGATTTTAACCACCGTCGCCAGTGACTTCTTTCCACTCTTTTTACCAGACAGAAATGATAATTACAAGAGCTTATAATTTGTTTTATATATATATATATACGCGGTGAGTAACGAGACCGCTTCGATGATTTTATTAAATTTCCTATAGCCATCGACGTCGACGTTGCTATATATATACATGTACACCGTTGTTGTTTCTTCTCTCCGCACGCGCGCGCGCGTATATATATATAACGCAATTTGCTGGGGACACGCGCGAAATTCAAAGTTGGATTCTGTTGGGATATGTTCCGATATGCGGCCTGGTTTATAATATACGTGTACATATATATATACATACATACATATATAGATATATTTGCGAATACTCAGGCGTTTGGAATTAAAATAGTTCCGCGTATAGTAGGTACGACGAAAGTGCATTAAACAGGCAGAACAGCAGTGCGTATATATGTGTACGCGATATATATGGATCCAGAACGGGCGATCGTTCCGATCGCGCGCGCGCGCTGCACGTTGGTGACAAAAATTAAAAAAGTTTGTAGGTAGGTTACAACCCCTGTATATATATACGTACCGAACGCGCGCGGGCAACTTTGGACGGCGCGCGAGGAAACAAAAAAAAAACTGTTACGGTCGGATGTAGGTCAGAGGATATAATTCGTTTTCGACTTTTGTCTTGTTTTTTTTCCTCTCTCTCTCTCTGTATCTCTCTCTCTAAAAAAACAAAATAACAATTTGCTTTTGTATATATATAGTACGCATGAGATGGAAACTCGATGAAACGCGTACGGCACAGCTCGGCGTTTATGAATACGAAAACGCATTTTCGTTCTCTCCCTCTCTCTCTCGTTTAATTATATAGTTTCTCAAGAGCATACAGCGTATATATACATATACAGATACAATCTTGTGTATTTACACGTCGCTGGAGCAGAGGCAGGCAGGCAAGCAGCAGCAGTGCGCACCGACCGACAACAAAGTCACTTTATGCCTAGTCACATTCTTCGCCATTAAGTCACGTGCGATATATACCAAATACATATATCTATATCTATAGATATATACACGTCTGTATATATATATATGACACTACACTCTAATACCACCAGCTTTTTTTTCATATCAATGCGCGGCCCGGCGAATCGTGACTTTCGATATCAACTCTCCAGTCTAATTTTACTTTCTATATACGAGAGGCTGTGTATGTAAACGCGCAGGGCGCATATAACGAGCTTAAAGAGCAAGATATTTCTCAATAATAATTAAAAAATCCTTCTCACTCACTTGCACAGTATGTAGTTGTCGTCGTCGCGTGTTATGTTTAGCTATACGTATATATATGTATATGTATATATAAAATACGATTGCGCATGTACCATAACGTATAGGTGATTTAGGGTTCGTCGATGGATTTTTTGAGATATACAGCGGCGAGAGACGAGGTCGGGATTGTGCATTATAACTCGTTACGGCACGTATACATGAACATGTGAATGCAACTGCCGGTGCACATAGGTTTGAATTTCTCTCTCTCTCTCTCTCAACGTTGTGCGAGCTCTCTGGCCTGGGTATTAATTTAATACTGCATTCAAAATAAATTATATGAAAAATTCAATAGATTACAACCCACATTTGATGGTTACGAAAAATATAATGAAAAAAATTTGTGAAGCGATTTAATTTTAATAATTTTTTTTGCTCGTTCTATATATATATAGATCATACAATAAATGAGAAAATCACTGATTATTGAAACATGTAGAGGAAAAAATAGCTTCAAGTTAACCTGTGAATCGTTAACGTTAGCGTACATTTAAAAATCGCAAAAAAATGACAAAATTTTGCGAATTATAGATAAATTTGAAAATAAAAATCATTCATTTTTCGCAATTTTGCACGTATAACTACTTCGACAGCGGCACGTAACGTACAATTACCGCGAGACGAGTTACTGTATAGAAAACCATTGAGTAGTCAAATTAATTGAGTTTGCATTGTTGCGCAACACCACAAACGTGCCTGCCTGCCTGCCTGACTGAATGAATGAATGAGGAGTGTATAACGAATGCCTTTGTATTTTTTTAAAAAACTTTTTAACAATGTAAGAGATGGTGTCAAACAAGCACGTACCACGTATTATACACATTATATGTATTTTCCCAGTCTTACGGTAATATCCCAATATAACTCTCAAGGTATATATATATATAATAGTCTTTCCCGGCGCCTTCTATTTTCCCCTCCTCCCCTATACAGGAAGTGCCGAAGATTACGACGAGACCGTAAAGGCATTCTAATTATCTTCGTTATTACACTCTTTTATAAAAAAGAGCACTTTACCGTCAATCTTTAACATTCCTCTCTCTCTCTCTTTCTCATTAATTAGTATTTTATTAAGTACACGCGATGTTAAGTAAACAGTCATATTGTAATCGCGACCTATTAATCAAACGTTAATTGCAATCAATTTATCAAATAATAAACGCATATTATATACTATTTGCTCCATCAAATTACCGTTTAGAAAATAACTAACCTACTTCTACAAACGACATATTATATATTACATAGACAATTGTTATCGACACTTTGATTTGGAAACCTCAGATTCCCCTAAAAAAGCAAAAAAAATCAACGCCAATTTGCGAACTCGCGTAGTACACAAACACCACACACACACACAGTGGGGGTGGAGGGCATTCTTCGCGCTTCCCGATCCACTCCAGTACTCTCTTCTTTCTTCGACAACGACGTCGACAAACGAGGAAGCAATGCTGTCTCTCTCTCTCGCTCTTTCTCCTTAGAAGAATCGCACGTCAATTCAACGTCCGGCGCACACACAACGCCTCCTTCTCCTCCCTCCGGTTGCAATAAAGAAATTGTCTTTTCTCAGTACAAACTCCTCTCTCTCTCTCTCTCTCTCTCTCTCTCTCTCTCACGCAAGAACGACGACGACGACGGCGAATCGGACCGTCTGCGACGTTAATAAAGCGCGACGCCGCCGCTGCTGCTGCTGTTGCGTCGTCAGCGAGAAAGAATGCGAGTAGAGGAGCGCTAGGCGTGTCTTATCGCTTTTTATCTTTTTCCTAGCGCCCGCGACGACGACAACGACGAAGACTCTCTCTCTCTCTTTCGCCCGCTATATACGCGCGTTTCTCTCCTCTCTTTCCGTAACTTGTTGCTTCACTCGCCCGCGCGAGATATCGCCGTCGTATGTACATACACGTGCGTATATATACATATACACTAAATGCACGATATTACTGTGGTGTTCTATATGTATATCCTATACAGTGCACGTATACGAGGGTATACTATACAAGAGGTACCCGAAAGTATATAGCACCCGTGGTTTTATTAAATTTTTTTTCTCCCGTTTCTCGTTGGCAAAGAGAGGAGGCCCGGTTCATATATTGGCCACGAGGAGATTGATAGTACGAGACGTTGGAGGCTGCTGCTTTCTGCTTTCTATAGAAAGTTAGCTGCGCGCGCGCACGCGCAATGTGTAATGGTGGAAACAGGGAAATTTCGCATCTGGCGACTCTCTCGCGTGTATGTGTGTGTGTGTGTATAGAATCCGCAAGTTCGCCGAACTTATATTAAAGCTGTATACACACACACAGGACGACTTAAACAACATGAGAGTTTGTCTCTATCTTGGGGGTTCTAAACGGAGGGTGGAGCAAAAAAACACAAAATGAGAGATTTGTTATAATTAAAATGGCAAAGTTTTCTCTCGCGTCAAAGTTTAAATTACTCTCTCCCGACCGCGTGTGTTCTTCGGGGATGGAGAAAAAAAAAGGAATAATTTTCTTCTTTTTTTTTGTTGTATTTATCAGAAACGAGGTTTCCGCCCCAACCTCAACAACGTCGAAGTTTATAACAGCAATAAATCTTCATTATGTATACACGCTGTTTTTTTAACATTTGATGCCGTGTGGGTGTGTGTTGAAACAGAGGTAAAGTGTTTTCTGACGAAGGGAGAACAGAATGTTACCTTATCACGTGGAAATCTTAATGGAAAAGTGACTTTTCAGCTGTAGCAGGGGGTGGACGATGCGAGATAGGCATCGTACGTATATATACGCGCATAAATTTGCTTCTTAATTCTTCGTCTATGATAAAGAAAGAAAAAAAAACATCAATGGCAAAAATTGTTTCATACAAATTAGACGCATAAGCATACATGATTACCCATAGCGGCGATATAACAAGAGAGTGAAACTGCTATACGTATGTTATTTACAACAGACACACTCTCTTCTCTCTCAAAAGCTTTTTTCGATAATTCAGCTCTCGGTCAGAAGTTTTATTAATAAGCGAGGAGAGATGTAAACCAGAACCGCATCATCTCCTTACGCGAAAGTAAAAATCAAAGCATCCTCGCACTTCCACATCTCTCTCTCTCTTGCACCACTTGACACTATACAACTCGAATATACACATATATATAAGTATACATATCAATCGCCGTGCAATAAATCTCGCGCTAAAAGAGCCATGCATATATACGCACAGCCACTTTTCACTTTTCTTTTTCAACCCAACCGACCGGCCAATTTGCCCAGTATATAGCGGGGGCGAAGCATGAGCGCGTATAACGAAAAAAAAGAGCATGAAAAAAAAAATTCTGCTCCAGCAGCTCGCCTCTCTCGCTCTCTCGCGTTACAATTTGCATGACAAAGGGTGGAAACTGCTGCTACCAGCCTGCCACTATACAGCAGCAGGAGCAGTAGCGTGATAATCTTTAACGGCGAGTGTATTTAAAAGCACGCGCCTAATTTCTCTCTCCTCTTTTCATTAGCCGCTGCGGATTAGCCAAGCGCCGTCGCTCTCTCGCGTAGAGGTGATATCAGACGAGGGGCTCTTTATCGGTTGGGCGCTGCTGCTGCTGCTGCTTTTGCCTCGTTTCTTAAAGTGCAGTTTCCGTATACTTACTCTACACGCGGCTGCTGCTGCTTTTTTTTCATGTCGTCGTCGTCGTCGTGCGTTCACGCTCCAGTTGCACACTAACGCGTGGTAAGAGTATATATAGCGTGTTTACACGCGACGCGACGTTTCTTAACGGGACGCGCTGAATATTCATCATTGTCGTCGGTCTTTGCTCCAGTCGATCATGAGTATGTGGTAGTATAGTATAGCTGTGATGATAATATAGCGATAAAAGAGTATATATAGAGTGCCGTAAAATTGGACGACGATTCGTGGATTAGACGGGCAAGAAGATATTATACACAATATACTTCGAAGGTCTACGTTGCACTTATAGCAGCTGCACGCTAGCTATTATACACAACCTGCAGCGTCCTTTTTTTCCTCCCCCCCACGTGTGCATTCGTTATATTATATATATACACTCGCTCTCTCAGCATGTTCACGAGAAACAAAGGACTACCTACTGACACTTTTGCTCTCTCTCTGACCAGAGAGTGAGAGAGGTGAAATTCAAACTGCCTGCCTGGCGACTGCCTTCCTGTGGAGCTGTGCTATGCCGCATCGTTAATATCACTCTGGCTAATGGCCTTGTGTGTAGCGAGGTGCCTATATAGATACGTATATAGCAGCGTCTTGGGGGCGAGAGGCTGTTGTTGGCGGCAGCGTGGGGATAGTGTACAGGTTGCTACAGATATGCCAAAAGAAGAGAGAGAGAGAGAAGGAGGCTATGTCTCCTGGGAGAGATGATCGTAGGACTCGAAGTTCGATATACTGGGGTAGTGTAATTAGAAGAAAGACAGAGTGGGGGAGGATGTGTAATTGGGGTGGACGTAGGTGTGAAGGTGTATAGTATAAGGTAAGAAGAGCGGGGGAGAGAGAAGTTGTAGAGTGGAATGAGTGACTTTTTTTGTCTGGATTAATATCGTAACTGTCTGATTCCGACACAGTTCTGTGAGAAATTCTATATGAAAATGAGCAATCTTTTTAATAGCACGTATGAAGATGAACTATATAGAATAATAATTATTGCGTTGATGGTATAGACCACACATTTCGCGAGAGAGAATACGTGCAATTCTCTTTTTTTTCTGTTTACATATGTATATACATACACACGTGACAGACATGAAATGAAGCATGACACAGAGTAGTAGTGTTGTGTATAAGTATTAAGTATGCAAATGGTATTGACACGTTATGTTTTACATATTTTATTTTTCACGTCTTCACTCTCGCGACCGCGAAAGCTTATATAGCTGCAAGGTACGTTGAGCACCCTTACTTATACGTGTGTATATATATATATATATATATTATAACTCGACTACTGCAATTTGCGTGCAATATCAGCGCAGTAATTACACGACTGATATTAGTTTTGAATTCCAATAGCGGCAATCGAACTCTCGAGTCTCCTTGGTGACAACTATATACGCGTATATAATCGCTTTCTACGATCTCGACGGGCCCGAGTGTATACGCAATTTTCTCTCCTATTTCATTGTAAATTTAGGTGGCAGCGTTAAGGTCGTAAAATATATTTACAGTTATATATTAATCAATTATAATGATGTTGATTCAATTGACAGTTAATGGATGTCGTTTTTTTTTTGTTTTCATGAGAGTTCAACGTACAGTTACGAATTTAGGCGTGAATTTCGGGAATATTTAATCCAGAGAAATATGCGACCATGTTGTTTTTACTGTTCGTCTCGTTAAAATTAATGATTTAGAGAAAAAGATAAACAAATAAACGCACAGTTCTTGTCTGATTATATCATCCTCGGTTGCCTCGGTCCGCGACGACGAGACGGGTTTATATACTTACAAGAATAAACCTCGACTCTATAATATAAACCGAAACAACGCGAGTATGTGTTTCAGCATAGTCCGTATATAAAAATATGTTCTATCTTAATTATTCGAACCGCTCGCTCATGAATATTTATTACAGATTCATCCTTGCGATTTTTAAAAAACCTTCGAAACCCGCCGCGCGTGTACTGCTCGCCATCATCGTACTATACATATATATGCCTGATATTACAATTTGAAAATTTTACACTCTCCCTCGACGATATTTTCGCTCTCTTCGTCCCCCGAAACAATCGCCGAATTAATCAAATTTTTCAGCAATTCCATTAATATTGCCGATGGGCCGCGCGGCGCACACGTGAAGCCCCTCGCGTACATGCGTGTAAAATATATAGCCTTAATAACGGAAACCCTACAACGCCGTGTGCCACTGAAAAAAAAAATTTATTACGGATTCGATAATTTTTTTTTTCGAATATATTTTTTTTTTCTTTCTCTCTACTCTTCGTATAATCGAATTCGCAACGCTACGCTCTGAAAAATATTTGCTCGAAATGTGTCGAAGTGGAGCGAGAGAGGGAAAAAAAGAGAGATAGAACGACGACCAATGTATGTGTGATTTAGTTAAATTTATTCCACCAACGACAGTTAAAAAAAAAATTGCCACAATGGGTTCTTTAACTACTGCTAGCTGCACGCGCGCGCGCGCTGGCGTCACATGTAAATTCGCGCTGCTCGCACAATCCGAGTGATATATAATAGGTTCGTATATGTATATACATATATATATATATGTGCGGTGGGGCTCGTCGTCGATTGAAATTCAGTCGATGATCGCCGTTACGTTTATTATGAAACGTTAATTTTGCGCGGGCCGGCGGCTTCTGGTGTTTGTTGCCTTCTCCGTTCGTTCGTTAATGGGATTTTAAATGGGATTAGCGCGACACGATTAAAGCACCGTGCTATATATATATACAGTTTACAACTACTTATAATTCAATTTTTTCCATACACACACACACACGTGAGTTGCTACACATATGATATCACTAAATACATGTCCTATACAACAACATTCAATTCATATCACCATTACTTCTATTAACCCCCATTCACACACATACATACACCTATAAGGTGAATGTATCAATTTCAAAATAGCTATAATTTCTTCCTTTTTCTTTGCACGCTCCACACACTGCGAAATTACAAAACCCAAGCGGCGATGTAAAAATATTCATGGCTTTTCCGCAGCAACAGCAACAGCAGCAGCCGTTGCTCCAGCCACGGGTGTATAATTATTTTACCCGCGTTTATATTACTTTTTATCCGGCAATATGGTAATTCACGCGTGCCGTACACACATGTATATATACAAGCGCGCGCGCGTGCTGTTGATAATAATTTTTTCGCCTCTCGCCCCGTCTGTGGAGAATATTTTTTGTCACGCTCTTGAATCTCGCTCGGATTACCGTTATTTTGCGCGACTCTTTCACCTCCCCCGTATATTAACAGGTTTACGTACATATATATATATATTTTTTTTTTCGTCCACGCAACTTCTTCTCACATGTATCGCGTGAAAATGTTGTATCTTTCGTTTATTGTCTTTGTTTACGATATTCCGAAGTATTATTTTGTAAAAGACAAACACGATACAGCCGCGTCGTTGCGCCAAAATAAAGAAAAAAAAGGAAGAAAATAATAATAACAACAAGAACGTCGAGAAAGAGAATTCACAGCTTGCTATATATACACGACTGAACCTGTTAAAAGCATAACTGGTCGCGTATAACCGCCGCCGCCGCCGTCGTCGTATTCTCCCAAGCAACTCAAGAGAGGCGAGTGTATGTCCGAAGCCCTGAACCGCAGCGGTTCTCAAAAACTTCTTCGTACCTCCTCCTCCTCCTCCAGGTCTCTCTCTCTCTCTCTCTCTCTTTCTCCCTCGTCGTAAATTCCATTGTATCTCCATCGCTCTCTCTCTCACCTACAAGTCTCTCCTCCAAAATTTCTTCTCCTTCGTCCACATACCCACTACTGCTCCACCTTTACTCTCTTGCAATTGTCGCACGCATATACATATATGCGTGTGCGTGTATACGTGTGTATGTGTATAGATTGTCGAGTGTATAGAACCGCCTCGGGATTTAATGGCCGCAAGGATCAGCGACGGCGGCGGCCGCCATAACCACGGTATAAACACCAGCCGCCTGCCTGCCTGCCTGCCTTGCCTCTCTACCTGGACTCTCTCTCTCTCTCCTCTTCGGCCTCGAGACGCAAACTCTATACTCTCGTGCAGCCGTATTATATTATCGGCCGCCGGTCGCGCGCGCTTGTACTGTATAGTGTTGTACAGTGTGCGCACTATGCGCTGTTGCTGCTGCTGCGTATACAGACACACGCGTGTGTACGTATGTGAGAGAGACTTTTATGCGCTGCGTAAACCTGCACGAGGACGTAGTGTAAGTATGTATGTGTGTAAGAGAGAGAGAGAGAGAGAGAGAGAGAGAGAGAGAGAGAGAGAGAGAGAGAGAGAACAAACGCGTGTTTGCTCACGCAAGGGCAGATGGATTTTTCATGAAGTAGGTATCCTCGTGTACGCGCGCCTCTATATAACGTGTGCTGCAGTGAAGTGTATATATACGCAAGAATGGATGATCGACTGTCCCTGGAATGCGGGACTTCCGCGAGAGAGTGTATTGTGTTATTTTTTCTCCCCCTCTTTCTTTTTAGATGACTATACGGTTAGCGTGCGCGTGCACACACACGGTAGTTGCAGGTTAATAAATGGCTTGAGTATATATAGTGGTTCGCGCCGCATTAATGCGAAGAGGAACAACTTTTTTTTTTATCTTACTGCTCTAAAGGTATACCACATAGTCCCCGCTGTGATGACTCGCACATCGTACTACTCGTGACTCGCTCTCTTACACTCGCGTGTATATGTATATATACGTATATATTCAATTTCGTTTCGAGTGCAGCCGATATATATAGTAGCGACAGGAGAGTGAATTGTATATATCGATGAAACGAGATGAGTCATTCTCGAGAGATGCGCATTTCCTCTTGTATAACATTTTTTTTCTTCCTCTCTTTCTCTTCTTTTGAGCTATGCAGAGAAAAATTCGCTACGCTCTATAACGGAAAGAAAAAAAAATTAAATACCGTGTGCAGGAAGAGAGCGAACAACTATATATAACTATACGAGTATAGATATGTATAATATGTGTGTCACTAACTAGACACTCGACTACCGTCATTAGCAATACTCACTCTAAGCGCATAGTCGCGATTATTAGCTAATATTGACACACATACGTGCACGTATACACGTAAGAGTTTAATCATCGTTTGCTACATATATGTATAAACGCGTATATATACACACTATTCGCTCTTAATAAGACATATTAATCCTCACGTTGAAAAACAACAACAAAAACAACACTACGCCAACTATATATATATACGTGGTAAAAACGCCGAAAATGGAACGCGTCGCGGATTAAAATAGATCCCATTACGACGAGAGAAAAAAGAGGGGGGGACGCTCATAGCCCGTATTCATTACACGCGCGCTAATCCCGGGCCGCAATTTTTCGTACCTGTTGTCTCCGTTTTCATTTCACGCTTTCTCTCTCTCTCTCTCTCTCTCTCACCCGCTACTTCTCATTTTCAACGGTATATACGAACGGCCGGCTAGTAGTGGGGGAGGAGGACGAAAAAAAAAAAATTAATTAACACACGCGTTGCTCGCGTTATAAATAGCCCACTCCTTCATCTCTTCGCGCTCGGTAATAAGCTTGGATAAAAAAAAACGCACCTAGGTAAATTATCACAGTGCATACATACACATACATATATACTCGGCGCGGTTGTCCTCTTCGTGTGATTATCGTTACTCGCGACAACCAGGGTTGGGTAATCGAGATATAATACGGTTAGATGAGGGGTTAAACTATACAGTCGTCGAATTGTCGTGCGCCCACGTAATTAACATCATCTACCTCCCTCTCGCGTTATAAACAATCGGCGAGTATACCACGGCATGCTTTCTCTCTCTCTCGTGTATCCGTCCATTATTTCGCCTTTTAATTTAACGCCTCGCCGCGAATGTAGCGAGTAAAGTAACATTATCTCCGAGAGAGAGAGAGAGAACTGAGGATAGTAGTAGTAGTAGTAGTAGACATGCCAGTGCGTACGTGCCGTTGCCGCAGTCGCGCTATGCGTTAATTTATCCCTTTGCATTCAACTCGTAATTAAAACAAACGACGACGGCGGATTACATACATATACTTGTATAGCACACCTCTCTTTTACTTTTGCATTACTTTTCTATATATATTTTTTTTTGTCTACCACCCGTCTATTATATACACATACATATATCCGCAAGTATTTTTTGTTTTCTCTACACTTTGTTTTAATAAACGCGCGTGAAGTCTCAAACGCGCGCGGCACCTCAACCTCTCTCTCTCTTGTTTGGACGTTTAATTTCCTCTGCCCCCTTCCACCATGCGCGACGTCTTGCGAAAAATTCGCGGTCGCTCGTGCTGTATAACGCAAAGAGCGAGTGCAAAAAAAAAGCAAACCAACAAAATGAGTAGAAAAAACACAACACGACGAGAGAGAACCGTGGAGAGAGAGAGAGAGAGATAAATATTAAAAGTCGAGCGGACGACGGCGGTGCAGCGCTCGGCGTCGGCAGATAAGGAGTAATGGTCGCGAAGAAACTTGCGGGTATACATATATATA
>JAWWEQ010038931.1:0-19093 GCA_035583055.1 Torymus tubicola
ATATGGGATGGTTACGAAGCGATTTAGGTGATTTTAAAAGAAAAAAAAATTTTGACCTCTCGATTCACCTGAGAACTTCCCATATATATATATATATAGAGCCAATTAAAACTTTTCAAACGGCAATTAAGTTTTTCTCGTAGATACTTAAAATATCTGAGTTTATGAGTTACGTGATAAAAGAATATGAATTACCATTGTTTATTGTCTCGTTCAGTGGCGTTGTCCAGTAAGTGATCGGCCGTGGATACGCCTCGCTATTACACTCCAAAGTTAAGGTCTGTCCCTCATAAGCGCCGACCAATTGATTTTCGATCCGCAGCATCGGCGGAACTGTTGATAGATAAACCCACAGCGTTAATAGTGTTCAAGCCACCATCCACCGAACAGCAATATCAAAGTAGTATTTGAAGAAGAATGGCTATACTTCACAATACAATTAACTTCTTCTTTACGCACAATTACTCAAGTAAACAATGCGTGGGTGCTTATTGACTTGACAAAAGCAAAAGGAGAAGTAGCGAGTGCTACTATTTATCTGCATGTATGTGCGTGGCTTGCGTGTTTATGTGTGAAAGAGGGAGTGAGCGAAAAAGGGAAATCCTTTGACGAGCCATCCAGAAAGCATAGACAATGGGCCTTTCGTGTAGAATATAATTGCAGTATGCGGGGAATCCGGCGACTAGGAAATTTTCGCAAGTGTACGAGAGAGAGAGAGAAAGAGAGCGAGAGAGAGAGAGAGAGAGAGAGAGAGAGTGAAAAGCGCGTGCAGAATACCTAGCACAGTACAAGCGAAATGTATATAGTGCGCCTCACTCGGACGACTTGAAAGCGGGAAAGCGAGAGGAAGAAGGGATAGAAAGCGAGGCGTGCGCACAATGGGGTAAAATGCACATTCAAAAACAATTTGCCCGGAGATTTGAGGAATTCATATATATGCAATCACCGCTCGTATACGGGGCTCACGTGGCCTTATTCCAAGCAGCGTTATTATAAGCGCGCAACCGTGGCTCAGATTCATCCGGCTACGAATGAAATTAAGCCTGCCGCTAAATTAGGCGTCTGCCCGCGCATCTATTCCGAAGGATTTTGCACGCTGTAAGTTTGCGTAATGCGCACCCCCCGGACACGTGCGAGAGAGAGAGAGAGAGAAAGAGTGTGTGTGTGAGAGGGAGAGAGAGAGAAGAGCTGCGTGGAAGGGGAGGATAAAGGCAGGCTAGTTGGCCGTTTACGAGCGCGGTATGGAAGGCATTTGCGCGCACGAGCACGAATGTGAATTAGCAGCGACGAAGGGATTATGGGATATACAGTCCAGGCGTATATATATACATACATGTGTATGTGTGTTTAGCTCATTTATATGTATACATATGTGTGTGTGTGTGGGTATGTGTGAGTGTGTTTTGGTGTATATACAGACGTACAGTGGACAATGAGAACGATTCGCTTGCTGACTGTTGGCGGCACCCCGTTCGAAGCGATGCAGAGATAGGCTCCCATGTGCAACGGGTTGACACGTGCTATTTCCAGCTCCGAACCCTCGATGCTCGCCACTGACCGACAACAAATCATATATTTATACAGCGTGGAAAGGGGGAGGGAAGGGAGGAGGAGGAGGAGGGGGGATAGGAGAGGGAGAGCAATCCAAGCCATTCACAGGGATCTCGTATATACGCGACTACACTTCCGCGGGTTCCTGTTAACCTCGTTCCCGCGTATCCCGCACGTATGTATATATATATACGTATATGTAGATATATTTATACTCCAACACTATACCCTGTTTGTGTACCACTGCGCGGCCGCCGGAACAATGAGCGCAAGCATATTATGCGCGTTAATCGAAAGCCACACATATATATATACGCATTGCGCTGCATCAAATCAGCTTTTATATTAGCCACGCACAGCATGAGCTAAACTCAGGCATGAGAAGAGCGATCAAACGATTTCGCCTGACTTGTCGCGTTCTTTGTAGAAATACGTCGGGATTCGATTGACGATTTTCATCCATTGTACGTACATCACGTGTGTGAACTTCTCTTTATATTTGGATGCGCGCGTGAATGAATGGTTTTGTTCCTATATGCGATAAGTTTCTCATTGACCTGGGGTGCGCCAGGGCTTTGTTGATTCTTGCGGTGTAAATGGTTTATTGTCCGTGCGGTTCCAAGAGCTCGAATATAGACAGGATAAATCCGAACGAAGCTATATTATTACTGTTCAGCGTCGTATATATGTCGTTTTATAAACGTACGATGACCTGAAAAATTGAGCCTGACAAATGTGGTTTTAATCGGTTAATAAAATAAAGGCGTGAAGTTGATATCATGGAGAATGTACGCTACGAGATATAATGTATTCATTTTGCTGTATTTTTAATGAAATAAAAAAAATCGTTCGAAAATGCCATAGTATAATACTACGATCGTCGGTTCGACATATGAGTTCGATAAAAGTAAAAATTTATTCAAACTATATGATCAATTGATAAACACAAATATCATAAATTATATCTATACAATAATTTAAATAAATTAGTAAATAATTAAAATCAATTTTGATATGTTATTAACGTAGTTTAGAGATTAAAATTCATTATATACTCGACTAAAATACATGTAGCATCATTACAGAGGCTTGGTTTAATCTTACGGGTTCTCAAAATTCCCGATCACTTGTCGGAAAACAAATTATACAACAACAAAGGGTAGATTATGTCGGTGCAGCAGACAGCACCATAAATAGGGGAGACATGGTGTATAGCCCGTTCGATGTCAGGATTGTCGGCGTACTTCCTTATTTTTTTGCGGTTCTCGCTCTTTCGAGATCCGACTGCTTGCCCACAATCTGGGCATCTATCACCAACCCGAGTATGCTCATCGTTCCCACGATGTTCGATTTCCGTAGTCCCTCTTGCGTCCGGTAGTGAAGCTTCTCCTGCACTTGGAATCCCTGACTTCTGAGATTACGATCCAGGTAGGAGAGCACGGCATCGTGTCTGTCAATCCTGGCCTTATGGGTGCAGGGGCAAATCTGCAAGACATGGTTGTTGGTTTCTTGCGCCATGCACCCCACGCTACAGAGTCTATCATCGCGTCTCCCTCTGGTTGTTCGAGATCGGGTTGGCAGCGCTCCAATCCTCACTTTGTGGCAGTTAATATATTGCCACCCTTTGAGGAGCGAGATCTTCTTGATGTCGTCCGAGGTGGTATAAGTGGTTCCATTCTCGGTGAGCCGCAACGTGCACTGGCCGATCTTTTTAGCCAGGTATGGGTCAGAGATGTTTTGCTCACGACGTCCGGGTACCGTCTTGTCGACGGTGCAGATGTCGCTTGTCGCTAACTCTCCCCAAAGCCATATGATAGTAAATTTTGGGGAGTGCGCCAGACTTGAATGCGAAGATCCGCTGTTGAGGTTTAAGTGGTGCCTTTGTTAAGCGTTCAAGAAGGAGACTGAACTGGTTGGTTAGCCGGATCGGTCGATGTCCTTCTGAAGAGAACTCGATTCCTAGATATTTCCAGGAGTCTTCTCTAGAGAGCGCACGTAATGGCTGACCATTGATGGTGAATGCGTGCTTGGCATCTACTACGGCCCTCCTGCGACCGCCATCACCGACGATCGATACCGTGTGGCACTTGCTGATGTTCAAGAGAAGGCCACAAGTCCCCAGGAAGATAGTTGTTTGGTCGAGTAGAAGCTGTAGACCAACTGATGAGTCGGCAAGTAATACTAGATGTCAGCGAAGGCCAAAGCACGAATAGTCCTGTTGTTATAAGTGGAGCCGTATTTCTATGGTAGTGAGCGGAGCAGGTGATCTATAATCAGATTGAATCTTACGGGTGATAGAGGTTCTCCCTGTTTCACTCCTCTTATTACTTTAATCGGCTCCGATGACCGTCCGAATCGCGCCCGATAGCGTCGTAGTACTGCTGGCCTAGAGATCCTTGAAGTAACAGATTAGAATAGGAGGAAGGCCAGCTGCTTCCGTTGCCTCCATGATAGTAGTGTGTTCCACGCTATCGAAGGCCTCCGTGAGATCTAGCGTTGCCACGTAGGTGGACTTGAACGTTTGAGACCGACTGCGTAGGAGGACGTCGAGGAGCACGGTGTTGTCTCGGCAGCCATCCATCCCAGCTTGAAAGTCTTTCTGCTGATCGTCCATCTCAATCGCGGCGTCTATTCCTTCCACTAGAATCTTGTGGAGAAATCTAGCGAGGACGGAGAGCGCTCTAGTCTCTCCTGGCAGAGTGGTTTGAGATTTCTTGGGTATGAAGATGGCCCTAGATGCCGCCAGATGTTTGGACAGTCTTTCGCACGAGAGAATGAGATTGAAGATCCGAATGATGATGTCAAGAGGGATGGCTCGGCACTGGCGAGCTGTCAGACCATCAGGCCCTGGTGAGACCGCCAGAGATGGTTGCGCTGCTCGGATATCCTCCGGATTAATTGACCTCGCAATGGAGTCGTGGACGGAGCACTGCATGCACTCCATTTTGCGGTTAGTTGGCCGCTGCGTGAAGACAGTAGTTCAGTATGGCTCTATTACGGCTCTGGCGGATTGTACTGCATCCTACGTCACCCACAATACTTTTGATGCATCGCATGCGGTTGGAGCGCCAGTGCCTTTGCGTAGCGGCATATTCTCTGCGTCTGGTCATCCTTCAACTCAGCTGTTGCTCAACTGTCGGAGGTGGACGATGGTGGGGCGAGCAAGGTGGAAAGATGTCTCGCAGGTACAGATATAGTCGCTCAAAAGTGGCGTCCTTAGTGGAGTTGGTAGCATCGCATACGATGCCCTAGAGGTACTCTGCTTGGAAGCCGGTGGTGTCTACTCTCGGCAAGGGGGAGGACCCCCCCCCCTTGTCCCGGCGTCGGCCCCGTTTTGTGTCTCAATGATGATGATGGTGGGGCACCGCCTCCTGGAAGATCCCGTTTGGAGAATTGTTGGATCAGGTTTTTGTATACCGGGGAACATCAGTGCTGGCTGTTGGCTGCCGTGGTTGGATGAGGGAACGCCTTCTACAGATCCTGGTTGATTGCGCGGGCTCGTTGGGTGGTCAGCTCGACTTCTCAACGAGCGAGAAGGGAGGGTTCTTCGTCCGTCCAACCAAACGTCCGTCTCTCTGCAATGATTCGTTGGTCGTTCCAGACCGAGTGGGCACGTCGATGGTGTTGCCCTCTGCCGATGATCGTTTGGCAGCTTCTTCCGCACCCCGGAATTTCGCAGTGGAAGATGGCGCTGTCCGAAGAAGGCTGAATGTTGAGAGAGGCGGGTCGACTGCTGTTGTCATCCGAGGCTAAGTTTGAAGGAGTAGGGCCAGCTTAGAATGGTCGGAGAGGTTAGCAGCCCCTGAGGCTCATGCCACCGAGACTTTAATTCATACCAAGCATGGACGAGCGCCTCCACTGGGGAGGAGAAGTCACGGTTTACCCCGGATAAAAGCACCCCAGAGCTTAATTTCGAAAATCACCACCTAAAAATGCGTGGATTGAAATTCCTATTCCCAGAGCTCTCCTCAGTCAAGGAAAATTCACCGAAACCCGCAAAAATGAGCGTTTTTTTCTGAATTCACGAAATTTTTAAGATTTTTATTGTTTTTTGTCATTTTTTACGATTTTTAAATGCATGTAACTTTGCACTGAATCGTCCGATTTTAACCGTCTTTAACTTAAATCAAAGCTCTATACTTGTACTTTAACTAATATAATGTACAAATTCGTTGACACATTTGGAATGTTAATACTGTTTAATGATTGGTGATTACTTTTCGTCAATTTTTCCTATGTTAACTTCCCATACGAAAAAATGATTAGACGATAAAACGGTGTCATAAGGCCGTTTTCTTTGGTTCTAAGTTCTTATCGACTCTTGTATGATCCATAGAACGAGAAAATAATTATTTCAGATGTGTGCCTCTGAACTTAATTTTGGTCTGTTTTAGAATCAATTTAGGGCAAAGTTTCCGTAGAATTCCACATTTGCGTTCGCAAGTCCCATGCCGACAAGCACTCGACGTACAACCAATCGATCCATTATGAAGGAAGAGATCGAGAGAGGGAGAGAGAGAGTTCGAGGAGAGGGAAGGAGAATCTAAACTATAATATTGAAAACGAAATTAATTGTCTGAAAACGTACCTTCCTGCCCGTTAGAGAGGGTGATAGTACCACCAGCCTCGCGGCGCCACGTGACCGTCGGCTCGGGGATGCCCTTAGCTGCACATCGCAGTGTCACGTTGTTGCCATCGCGTACCATCATGTCCGTGCTCGTCGGGTAGTCGAGGATGTCCGGCGGCACTGCAAAACGATATCATACACATTCACTGTATATATATATATATATATATATTTACTACCACAGACGCGCGTGCGCATAGACTCGCATCGCTGAACGGGCCGGATCTCGTAAATTGATGCCGGCTCGACCAAAAGCGCGGCTTCGTTGTGCTTCGCTCTATATATATACGCGATAGGCGAGCACACCGCTTTATTTTTTCTCGATACGACGATAGTACACGCCCGTGCGCAAGCGTTGAGGGAAGAGAGGATAGGACGCCGGTTGGTGCATTGATCATTGCCGCTCTCCACCCCTCCCCCCTATATATGTACGTACACATACACCATTTGATTTACACCTATATACGTCAAGCGTTTGTTTGTTTTACAATGGATGATATGTCGCTACTGAAAGTCGTATGATTATTGGGGAGACACGGGTGGAAAGGTTTTTGTGCGACAAAATAAAAGGGCTTGTGTATACGCGATAGAGATTCATGTAAACCTATTTGGAAAGTTGCAAGATACAAAAGTAGCAATTTTATTGATTACCGGCTTGGAATATATATTCATATGCTTCATTGGCTAGTCATTAATAATTGAACCTAGTTTGTGATAATTATAGAAAATCCATTTAAAAAAAAACAGGACTGATTTTTCATTAATAATAATTAATTTGTTTTTGTACAGACGTTTAATGATAATAATTATTTGATTATTTTCACGGATGAAGTCCATCAACCGCCCATAAATAAGAATAATAGAGATGTACCGATATATGTCACAATAACTAGTGCCGCGTTTTTTTTACACTTTAGGAGTTACTTTGCATATAAGAAAATAATAAACGACTTAATAATAATTCAAGAGATACCAACAAAATTGCACTATATCTAAACTGATTTATGTGATGAAATAAACGAGTTTATTTCTCTCAAAATTATGCAGGTCGTACGAGTCGTTTTTTATTACTTAGAAGATATGGAAAAATATTCTTTACTATTTCTCAAATGTTTCATTTTGCAATTGTGTATGATATTTTTTTTCTATAGCGTACTCGATATTAAACAGAAAAATTAAAATTATAAACTTCGCAACGTATCGCAAATTTAAATCTGTTGTAATTCTGTTAGTTGTTAGCAATATAATCTTATATGTAAGAGATCCAACCTATATTTTTGATCAAAATTTATTCTATTGGCTGAATTACTGAAAATCCGATAAATAAGAATTCGACCAAACGCGATTCCCAAATATTCCATGAGTTTGAATAGAATCGATACACCTTTTTGTATTTCTCTTCCTGTGCGAATCGCGTGGTAGTAAAAAGTATAAAAACCATATGTACTAAGGTATTTTGTACAGTAAACTGGCAGAAAAAAGAGTTGACTTGGCAACATTACACTAGTAGAAAATTCTGTTTCATTTCTTTTATCTTCAGTCCCTTTGTAATGAGTCACATAAATAACATCGAAGTAAATTTTATCACAAAACTATTTCTTTTCTTTGAAACTTTTACTTGATATCAACCCTGATTCAAAGTAAAAATCAATATATACATTGTAAACCTTAAAAAGAACTCGCAAATAATCCTGAACGCAGAAAAACAGCAACAACTGTTGCATAATTCGACGATACATCGCCTCAATAAACTTCTATGTGTTTGACGTCTGTCCCCGTCAATGAAATGACTAATTCTATGGGTGAAATCACTCTCTGCATAAAAGCCATAATACTAGTAGCAGCGGGCCTGAAATCGGTTACACAACATGCCGGTGGCTAACCGCACGCGCTAGAGTAGGGGGTTACATTTCGCGCACTCGTGAAGCTATACCTCGTTATTGAATCGGTAATAAGATTCGCCACGCAGACAGCCAGTCTGCGCTACGAACGAGATTTGAAAATTCAATTTCACGTAACAGAGATGCAGTGCTACTCCACGATCGCTTTCGACTCGACCAACCACGCGTAGCTTTCTTTTTACTCCTTCCACCCAGTCATTAATATTCTCAGGATTTCTGCACAGGTGCGGTAAATCACGCACTCGAAAATTTGCCTCCTCTCGTACGCAAGAAAGCTCCTTAATAAAATGGCGAGAGGCAACGGCGCGGTGGTGTGCTTCCCCACGATCGATGAGCTTCGGGCTGAGCGAGAGAGAGAGCAAGAGAGAAAGAGAGAGAGAGGAGAGAGAGGAGAGAGAGAAAGAGAGGGAGTGAGAGCGTCGAGCCTCTGCCCGTGGAATGTTACAAAAGCTCGCGGGGCATAATTACGTTTCGGTCTTTTTCCTCGTTCTTTCTTTTGCCATGGAATGAGAGAGTAGGGAGAAGCCACGCGGAAAAGCTCGTTATATGTATTTATGTGTGTGAAGTTGGTAATCTGATAAACAATGGATAATTGCTGGTATGTTTTCTCTGCGCAAGAAAACAGTCAGCGGCTGTTTTAAAACGATTGATGGTAATTTCAGCAATACGTTCATTTGCATCTCTGTATATAGACCATACCATCGATACCATAAATTCAGTAATGAACCGCCATCTATGAATATAGGGCTCAAATGTAAGGAAATTTATGATTTGAAAATGAAAAAAGCATATGATTATTATGGTATACAATTTATTCATCATTCTGAATCTGCATATATTATTTTCCTCTTACGTCTCGAAAAGTTTTCAAATTGATTCTATTACATTTCCATATCATAAAATGTATTTAAAAATAACTTCACAAAGCTAAAAAACTGATATGAACGTGCAAATGTACATAATGTATTCGAACTCTGGTTTGGGAAAAAATCGTTTTTGCCACTTTAAATGTTCATTGCTCAACTGCAGGTACAGACTTAGAAATGAAGGAAAATTCAATTTTCATAGCTGATATGTCGTTTATTCTCGCTCAAGTAAACTCATTGAACTCATTAACTATTTTATTTTATTTCTAATATGTAAAAAGATGTAATTAGCGGTTTGACTACTTATCGATTTTTAGTCTTTTTTTGAAATGCTTGCACATTTCAGATCTATATTTTATTTGTTACAGGATACTATATTCTCTAACTAGCCATTTATCTAACTCACGCTCATTGTCAGTCATCGCATGGCTGCAGTAAGTATACTTTTCAATAGTAGTTTACATCCATATATATTCAACGTAAACAAAGTATAAGGGAAACTCCGACATTCGTGCTCGATATTTTATCGCATTTTCCAATTTTTTAGAAAAAGTAGTGGATAAAAAAACATGAAATAATTTATGATTTTTGGAGAAAAAAAAATTCAATGATGAAAAAAGCCTAATGGCGTTAATGCGATTTAAGTCCAGTTGTAAAATATTGAATTCCAAACTCCAGAATAATCAACGAACGAAAAAGAGCTACCTCTGTTTATTGCAACAACAAGTATTTTGTGCAGTAAATGTAAAGAGATAGATAGAGCAGGCGTGAGTGTACAGAGAAAGAAAGGTAGAGAATATAATGATGATATTTTTGTTATCATAGAACTCAATTAAACACAACATACAAAAAATTGCAGAGTCGGAGTTGTTTGCACTTCATTGATGAAGAGAATAAGTGAAACTCGAGCAAAACGTTAATTTCTTTACTTGGAAAAATGAAATAAAAAGAATATAATGGGTCATGTCCTTTGCGCTCTCGTTTCATGTTTACGCAGGTTTCTTTAAACTGAGCTACGCAAATCGATCTATGCAGTCTTAGCGACGGTTCTGTAGCGACGACATTACTAGCGCGGACGTTTCTGTTCGTAGTGCTTCCGCTCTGGTCAAAACCGATTCAAACACACCGTCGTCACAGTATGCGACTTCTTTTCCGGTTATGATCGTTTCCGTATTGAATCAGTAAAACGAGTTTTATCGCAAGTGTCCGTGCGTGACAGGTGTGAGGAAATTCTCTGGAAATTTCGGGACGATGTGTGTGGACGACCCCCTGTTGTAGGATGGCTTTGCGGTGACTTTCGTTTAGTCAACCTGCGAAACTCATTTTGCGGCAGGTCATGCTGACTATCGTAATAATGTCTGAAGTGTCGAGATCTCGTTGGCGAGATGTCGGATACGTATGAAGCGAACAGGTTGAAAGATAAGTTCTCTGAGCTTTTTCATTAGTCAAAATTCGTTCAAATATTTGAAAGTGCATTAAAAGAAACAATTATAATGTTGAAGCCAATAGTGAAATAGTTTATATGATCTTGTATTTATTCTTAAGCAAATTGAACTTGCTATTATATTTACGTATTTTATTTTATATCTATATTATTATTATATGTTTGATTTTGTATAGGTTATCTATAGTTTTGCGTCGTCTATGACTATAGTTTCTTATGCCTTGACAATATATTTTTAATTATTTCATGTTTCTCTAAAGCTAGTTTTGTTTTATCTAACACCTTTATAATCTGCTTCCTACATCCTCACTCACAATTTCATGATGAATATTAAACTATAAAACGCAGTGGAAGAAAATAAAGTATTAAATATATAGTTTTGAAATATCGATTTCTGTACGCTAAAATGCTTTTATGATATTGGAAATATGTTGTATTTCCAAAAGTGATAGTATCGGCTGATATATTTTTGGAGACTAATAGTATTGGCTTGAAGTTGAGCAAACTCATACACTACTAATAGTTCATATGATATAATAATATCAAATTTTTCGTTTATAATAAAAGTAAAATAGTTTTCTATTCAAGTGTAATAAAGTTAGTGCGTCCAATGAAATCTAAGGTATAACTTTAATAAGAGAAACGTTTATAATTCTTCCAAAATCTGTAGAAGAGTAAACAACTTGAAAAGCACCAATTTTCAAAGAAGAAAACGCCATGAAAAAGTATGTTGTAATTGATTTCTTCCTAAAATGACCTAAATTTTAAAATATGATATTTACAAATTTTCTGCTAAGCAATATCTTTTATTCAAAATTTGCAAAAATAATCATTTACGGAATACCGGGGCAATACCGACTACCGAAGCTGAAGTGGATTCCTCATTTTCTTGGTTATACTATACTAGAGCTATCTACGTAATACCTGTGCGATTTTTTCCAGAATCTTTCTACTATCATTCTACATGGAATTGGTCAGTTAATATTGTCACACATATTCGTGTGTTCATACCGTACGTACCGTGTGTTTACGGTACACATAATCCAGCATTTTAATAGCAAATCGATTTTTAATTCGTGTTAGCAAATCGTTTAAAATAATTTTATTTTCCAATTTTACTTGTAACTGCAAGAAATTAATAATTATTTCTTTTTACTTTACGGTAAAACTGAATATGTACAACTCCTGCTCTCCCCTCCCCTGCCCCCGTAAAAAGATGCATTTAATCAGTGATAAATACTTTGTAAATAGAACTAATGCCAATACCATTCCGACTGGCAATGTATCCCGCACTTGCGCATTCGCAGCTATCAGTTAACGAAATCTCTTCTATCTAAAAAAAAAAAGTAAGCGAAACAATAGAACAAAAGCTCACAAAGCGCGTGCGCGCATTCATAGTTTTTGCTTCCATCGATGTGCTTTCTCACCTTCCTTGTGGTATAGCAGTATGGTATATGTAGGGAGGAAAAGGAAGGGAAGTCACGGAAGGATAAAAAGCACGGAAGGCACGAGCACACGGCGCGGGACAATCTCTTATTCTCGCACCTCGATAGCCTAAGTGTCTGTGAGCGCGGGTATAGCCGGGCAGCTTCATCGCGATAAAAGGGGAAATTTAACGAGGGCTTGCGGTAAGGTTAAACTACGTGTACCCCTGCCTTCGTAGATTATCCTTTCACGTACGAGCGTATGTGTTTGTGTATGCACGCGCTCGCGCTTGTGAGCAAGAGCGAGAGTAAGGAGGAAGCTCGTGTGAGCGGTCGAAGAAAAATTTCGAGAATTACGCCTGTCTTTACGGGCTTTCTTTTTCACTCGCTGAGGAAAGTACAAGAGTACAAAAGCACTAGTAATAATTATGGGAACGAATTAATATGAGTCTAAGAGAAATTAAAAAATGAAGACAGGAGCAGTCTTTATCAATGTATTACTGTTAGTTCTGGAAGAAATTTCCTTTCAACAAAGCCCCGAGATATTAATAAGTAGGTTTCTAACAAATTCAGATATATATTTTAGAACATTAAGGAATATAAATATACGTTAAAATTTAGATTACTTCCTACACTGAGAGAAGAATTTGTTTATAATTAGTAAGAAGATATATTAAAAATACACAGAAAAATTTATTTATATTTACTCTTTGTGAATTCTTATTAACTTACCATATTAATTATTAATATGCCATCATTAATAGTAATATTTCGGAATTTCAGTCAAATGTGAATGTTTTCACATTTACAATTTCCTTATTTCCCCAAAATCAACTATTTCATATTAACTGTTACTAAATATATTAACTATAAATAAATCCTTCTCTCAGTATACATTATTTTTTATTATATGCGGTTACGGTAAGGTACCTAAAATCAGAAAATAAGGCAAAGACTCATACTGCAATAGCAACGAAAAATAATATCCTTCTATAAAAAGGAGAGTGCAATATATCTCGAATGGAGCCAATTCAAAGCGTTATCAAAAAATTTCATTGGTCGTTATATTGGTCAAATAGGGTAGCGTTTATTAAAATTTTATTAGAAAAACGGTAAGGCGCAGTGATGCAGATTTGAATTTCCATTATACAAGTATACAAGAATCAGAAGACTCTGGGATTACTGTTATACGTTTGTTAAAAAATTGGAATGCATGATCATTATGTGAATGTAAAAGTAACTCTTAGAACTCTGAAATTTTAATCCATCCATTTTAGAACTATCATCAATGAAATTAATATTAGAACTACTATCAAACAATAGCAATTTTTAACTTACTATTAACTATACTAACAAGGAGAGTGCACACCCTCCTGGAAACGGATTTTGATCGGACGTGATATATGGGCAACCTCCTATCGAATATCCTCTATTTCGCTAAAAAATGATTTCTCTTCTATTGACTCTCACATTGTAAGTATTTAAGATACGAAAACGGGGAAAGAAAATTATAAAAGTAGATTGTAAAAGGTAAAATTTGAGCCCTGATTCGTTAAAAAATATTGATTTTGCAGAAAATTCCAAGCAATCAAATATAGCGCACGAAAATGGTTAAAAATTTGTCTTGATTTTAACCGATTAAATGGATCGTATTTTTAACCATTTTCGTACGCTATCTTTGATTGCTTGTAACTTCTTGAAAAATCAATATTTTTTAACGAATCAGAGTTTAAATTTTAGCTTAAATTTTAGCTTTTACGGTCTACTTTTATCATTTTTTTCCCTTGTTTTGGTATCTTAAATACTTGCAATGTGAAAGTCAATAGAAGAGACATCATTTTTTGAGAGGAAATTGCCCATATATCTCAAAAAAGGGCCTATGAGATGGAATGAGGCACACTAGGCTTCATTTTTAGGTACCAGAAATCGACTCTCCAATGCCTGCGAAAATCCATTTCCCGGAGGGTGTGCACTCTCCTTGTAAGTTTAGATCTTATACCAATATAACAAAAATTATAATACAATGTGATTTTGTATATTTAAACGTATTAATTACAACACACATTATAACTTACATGAAACGTTATATGTACATCAACAAAGGCATCATCAAATTTAATCAAGTTGATTCAAACAATAAATTTTGATTTTAGAAGGTTGTATTTCAAAATACGGACATTTTAAAATTCAAAATTTTCATTTTACTTATGTAATATCTAATTACGTAAGAAATTATAGATGCAAAAAGATTATTCACTAAGCTATTTATATCTTTCTTGTTCTGGATTTTCATTATTTAAAATCTACAGTATAGAATGTGAAAAACATTTTAATCAACATTATATTTTTTTTAAATATATATCCATCTCAATATTTACCATTCTGATATAATATCTCCCTTCATACGGTTATAGCAAGGAAATTTGAAATAAAAAATGACTTCAAAATCTTGAATAGAGTCAACATTATCATCACCTAATAGAATCGCTTAAAAAATTCTGAGTAATAGAATTTATTTACTTATACGAAGGGCGTAAATATGTTGTTTTTTTTAAACACATTAAGAGATCATTTAATTAAATGAAGTCTGTAATGTCAGTAATTTATCATTTATTTTTGCCATTTTAATTTAGTTTCTCTCATCACAATAAGTATAATATTTACATATAAAATGGACGGGAGAATTAGTCTTTCCCAACTAAATTTTTGAAAAGTAATATATTAAATAATGCAATAAAGTTTATTTTGGAATCCACATCGCTTTGATTGAAAACTGTAAATTTCTCAAAATTTCTGGGTTGCCTTTATTTCTTAATTAAATCAAGCTCATTAGTATACCTAAACGTAAAACCTAATTAGGGCATAGATGAAATTTACGTTTTTATTTATATCCCTTGAAGAAATCAAACTTTATTAGTTGAAAAATCTCAACCGCAATTAATGCTATTATAATTAATTCTCTTCAAAATGAAATTGCACTCTATCTAAATAAAGTTTAGAGACGAATGATATTTGAATTACGAATTACTTGGCGGGAGGAGTGATGGCCATTGATAAACACTGGGAATTCAGCTCATTCAATTGTCTTGACTTTTAAATTAATCAGAAGTGAATCCAGCGAATAGTCCTTTATTTTCTATTCACATTAAGTTTAGTTTAGTAAAATGCATTGCTTATATCTCAAGAAATGAAGCTTATTTGATAAAATTATCAGCACTGGGCTTCATTTTGAGGTACCAAAAATCGATTTTCAAATGAACGTTAAAATTCGTTTCTCGCAACTGAAACCCTCTCCTTGTAAGCTTTTGACAGGTGTCTTACATTTTTGAATGATATAAAAAGCAGGTTCATTTATTTTGCATTAGACATCCATATCACGAAATTCGTAATTTATTGTATGAAAGCATACAGAGTTAAAATCAGCACTATTCAAAATTTCATATTAAGAAAAAGAAAATTAATAAATACATGCGCCTGTTGATGTTTATAAATAAATCATTTATTTTATTTGGAAAAGTGGTAACACCGTCCATATCTAAGAGATTTAAACGTAAATATTAGATATATCTTTACTAGATGAAATTTTAAATTGAAAATTTGTTATATCTGACTAATTCTGATTTTGTACTTTTCAACGTTTTTTATTATTTAATTCTTGCAAATAACGTAATTAATAAAATAGAATCAAATAAAGTAATCAATATTTATAAAATACAAGATATGTAAGAACAACAAAATTACTGTACTGATTAAAACCGACACTTTACGACAATATTTTTTTCAAAATAATCTTTAGTTTTGGTAATATAAAGAAAAAAAAGTAAGTAGTTGCTTCTACTCAAGTTTCGCAACTCCCTTACATACTTTTTATCGTCTCGTCGCTGAAGCAACAGCGAAAGAAAAACGGGATACTTTCTTCGCGCCTTCTTATATATGGATTCCCTTGACTTCTTTTTTTATTGGTTCGTCAAAAGTTTTCAATGGTTTTTTATGCCTCAGCGAAGGAGAGTTTTTGCATTGAAGCATTGAGTTAGCTTGTAGTTAACATCGCTCGGTTGCTATTCTTTTTTTTTTAGTTGATCGCAAGTCAGCCGGGCAAAGAAATCGTATTTTACTACTTAATAATAAAATAAATTACAAATTGATTTTATTTGAAATTCATTTTATTTCTAAACATTCCATGAAAAAATTCCTGTTGAACTTTGCTATATAATTAAAAATCCAGAATATCATTCAAGGTAATATTACGAGTAGTATTTGCGTGACGTTTTTTTTGTTACCGTTTTAAAGCCGCCTCGCTAGCGTTTTAATTCCGTACTTGTCAACAACGCCGCCGTATACTACGCGCTATAAGAATATCGTTGGCGACGTTGGCATGGTAAAAATTTTCTACCTTTGACACTCATAATGAATGCATTAAATTCATTCGCGTTATTACAAGTTTCTTTTCCCGCCCTCTGACTGGGAAAAACGAGCTCTCAAAAATTCCAAATCCTTCCGCATAACGAAACAACTGCGTAACTGCACGACACTCCTGGAAATTACGTGCTCGCGTCCACTCGTATATATACCATACCCAATGGCGCCTGTCTAAAACAGAAATTATTTTTGCAAAAGAAAGCGCACGCGAGAGAGAGGCAGTGCACGAGCGAAAGAGAGGTACTTTGACTCGAATCCCACGGCACGCAAAATCGTGTATGACGATAAGCCGCGGCAGCGTTGTACACGACCCCGCAGGCGCGCCAAGAGTTGAGTCGGTTATTAGGGCCGTGAGGGCACGTCGCCAGGAAGGTGTTTAATAGCCATCCAAGAGTTCAATCGTCTGGTGTATAGTAGGCGCTTGTGCTCCTTTGGCCCCTCCCCGCTTTACATACATTTGCATTGCAGCACACCGCGCCGCGGCGAATCGGGACTATACCACGCGTCTTCCCTCTCTTCTTCTCCGCGGCACTTTCTTTATCTCGCCGAAACACTCGTAGACCGCGAAGGAGAAGAAAACCTTTGCAGGTGCGTAGAAATGGCCAAGAAAAAGAGAGAGAGAGGGGGGGGGTAGAGTTGAGAAGGTGCTGCTATGACGACGTCAAGCAAATAAGACGAGGCAGGACAATGCGTAGATAAATAGGCTAGTTTGCGCGTCAACACCGACTTGAAACTTTGCACGGTAGCTTGAGTCGCTGTCAGTCTCCGGCAGAGAAAGAAAGTAAGAGAGAGAGAGTGAGGGAGAGGGAGTGTGAGAGAAGA
This sequence comes from Torymus tubicola, assembly GCA_035583055.1. Lineage (NCBI taxonomy): Eukaryota > Metazoa > Arthropoda > Insecta > Hymenoptera > Torymidae > Torymus > Torymus tubicola. Next base: position 17,055 of record JAWWEQ010038931.1, read on the forward strand.
CGAGTTCTGAAACATATGAAAGTCGTGATGAGAGTGGGAGGCAATAGCGTAGATAGCTTTTTATTGTATTTCAACAAAGTTACAGAGACACGATGCCCCAGCTTGACTATACTTGAACAACGATACCCATATAAGTACGTTCTCGAAGATATCTCGAAAGGGATTGGTAGAATGAGAGGTGGAAAGTTTAATTAAAAAATTCAATTCTAAAATAGAAAATCTGAATAGAATCTATCCTATTTCTCTCTGTTTTCTCTCTGTCTCTCTCTCTTTCTCTCACTCACACACGGAAAATTCTTTGTTAAATTGAAGAGTCAAAAAATAAATTTTCATGAAACTTTGTAAGAATGTTCAATTTTGTGTACTGGATGCTAGTGAAATTTTATAGATTTTTAAAAATTAATGTTTTCGAATTGTGTCATGTCAAGGTTGACAGTGTCAGCATTTTTTATCTGTTTTAATTAATTCATAACTCCTCAGAGAAACATTTTTTACGATAGGCATAAAAATATTTTTTTTTATAAAATTTTCTCAGTTATTCAAGAAACATAGCATTTCAAAGCCATCCGTATATGCTTTCACTTACATATATGTAAATGAGACATTAAAATTAAAAAAGAAATAACAGATCAATCCGAATTGTCTCCATTACCAAAGCCCTGGAGATACCTTTTCATTATAAAAAAAAAGTTTTGAAAAATTTTAAAAAATTATCCTTTAATATTTCAAATCTTATGAACAACTTTTCATTACCAACGAAAGGAGTTTAGAAGTCTAAAAGAGCTAACCCTGCTCAACATTTTATAAAGATTAATCGATTTATATTCCAGTTACCGTGCGATTCCAAAAAGGCACTTTTTTCTTCAGTAATTTTTCACTCGTTAACAATTTCATATAATCTCTGGAAAATGTTAGAGAGGCAAGTACTTTCAATACTTGGTAATTAGTGAAAATTTCGTGTAAAAATATGATATTCTTACCTTACACACAAATAAAGGACGATAGATATTTAAATTTTTATGAAACGAAAATGTAAGTAATTTAATAACCTTTTGAATTCATATTAAAAAATTGAAACAAATTTACGCTATATATATATATATATATATAAAACAATAATAAAAATTGAAATTTAAAAATTGATTTTAGATCATAAAACAAAAGAAAATCAATAAATTTTTGAGATCATTGATCGATCATGGAAGCGATCAAAATTGAAGAGAATAAACTGTGTCCCATCAAAATCGATTGATTGTTGATCGATTGATCTTCTGTATACAGTAAACATACACATGGATACACACACATAAAAGGAAAAAAATGTTCCTAAAGTCAACAAATTTTTCCGCTACTATTTAAAAAAATTGTTTTTAATACTATTTTGTTCGAAGTTTTTTTTACTATCACAAAGCTTTGTCTTTGAGAAATCAATATTAGAATTATTTCTGTTTTAACTTTCGAACAGCAAGTAAAAAAACGTATGAGAATTATTTTTTGTTTTAGTTGTATTAGAGCTATTCTTGTTTTAGTTCCTCCGTAAAAAATTAACATTTATTTAAATTATTTTTATTTAAGGAGTGCAAAGTCAGAACACAAATATATCGTCGTAAAATATTTTTATTTTATAATCAAAATATGCAATTCAATAATTATGCATAATAATTAATAATTATTTATAACAACAATATCAATATCCGGCCAAGTACAAATTATACACTAAATATGAAAAAAAATACATTAACTAAATGAAACATTTTAAAAATGTTAATAAATGTTACATTTTCATGTATACTTACTCGGAGAGGTTACGGACTTTGGATCACGAATTTTGCTCAAACTTTGAGGTATATTTTTAGATGCTAAAATATGATGAATGCTAGGATATTAGAACGTAACGCTCTCATAAACTAGAGTTATCGTCAGGTTTAGCTGTATTTGAAAGAAATACTGAAAAAAATGCTTTGTTTTATTTGTTTATTGGTTAAGCTGGAAAATTCTTATATATAATTATAAAAAAGAAAATAAAAAAAGCAACGTAA
>JAWWEQ010038952.1:0-19091 GCA_035583055.1 Torymus tubicola
TATATACGATCTGTACGAAATTATTATAACAATGTTTGTAAATGGAGTTATTTACAATAAATAACGTAATCTATTTTAAACCTCGATTTCGCAAATTTTTTACAATTTCTTTTCGTAAATCGGATATAACATTAATCGAATACACAAGTAAATTAAAATCACGTGCATGGTACGGAGGCTCACGCTATAGAAGCATAAATTTTTCTTTTACTCGAATTGGTAAAACTTTCTAAACACGGTACCATACAATCACACTGTAAATTTGTAAATTATATTGAAAATTTCTGTATGTAACTACTGTGAATTTTGTACATTATAACAACATAAATCATATGGTCTCTTGTCTCTTGTCGAAGACACCCCAAGATGAAAATCTCTCATAGAGCCTAATCCGGAAACTAGCCTTATCCCAAATGATATACCTGATCGGAGATATACCTATACACGCGCATCCCTAAAAATCCGCACACATATTATCTCATCCCTTCAATCAAACTTCAAAATCATTCATGCATAACTTCGACATCCATATAAGCAGACGACAGCTCTATACATATACGCTAATTATTACTACCACATACTATACCCATACCCTGACCATATTATTTTTACGATCAACGCAAGAGAAATCGATGTTTTTTTCCTCTTCTCTCCCTAAAATCAAAATTAGGTCCGTTCGGTTCGCTCAGCGGGTCGGATTCCATCGAATACCACTGTCATAGATTTTCTCTCTCAATGTCTCTTAAAGTCACACGGTCAGCTGGTCGGACTTACATATATACCCGCGCGAAGTGCATCATGTGTCCTCATCTGTGGTCCATATGTGTTTTATATACCATGTCTATGGGAAAACCCCGGTGTATATATAAATTAGTCTTCTATATAGACTCGGGGTCATCGCTGTTTGGGGAAATGTGGGGAAAGCATTTGGGAAGCTTGTTTGTCGACACACTTGGCGTATGACGCGCGCGTCATGTCGCAGAGCGAATAGTTGTAGACTCCGATGCGGCACTTCTGAGGTGGTAATTGTTTTCGAATGGTAAATTTTTTTCAATCTTCGCGCAATACATTTTGTGACAGCGAAACTGCGTGAAATGTTAAATTATTTCTAAACGAGATTTGTCGCACAAAGTATTCGCAAAGTGTATGTATACATACATACACTAATCGCCGACGAAATAAATTACAAACTTATATAGCGGCCTTTTAAATTTATATCGAAATATAAGTCGAATAAATTATTTTTAATCGCTGGACGAAAGCCAATCGGCCGTTTTATATACATCGATAGATAAGTAAATTTTCGCCTGGCACACGGTTAACATCATCGGGAGGGAAGAAAACTTCGCGTGTCCGCGAATTCTGAAATATATTAGTCGCGGTATATAAACGCGCTCAACCGTGTTAGTGTATATAATATATACATTATAGACACTTGACACTGCACGACTTGATAATATAATTTTATTAAGCTACTTGCTAAACTTAGTTTTTATGGCTGTCTGATATATACCGCGAGTTACGTTACACACGCAGAAGTCGCGCAGTGAATTTCGGAAAATATCTTCTTCTTTCCGGTGACAAATAATTGCGGAAATCTTTATTTTAGCGCATATACCCAATAAAGAGCCTCTTCTATATACATAAAAATTCTCTATATATTCATAGACAGATCGATAAAAAATTATTAATCAGCTATAATAATTCCTATATACATGTCAGAACATATACGGCGTCGCATATACCATTTCTCGAGACGCTCGCGTCTCTTCAACTGTCAAGCGACGCGCTTCCTATCTCTGCGTCCCTTAGCATCGTATAAAACGAACGCATGGTAGAGCGCGTCCCTCTTTTGGGGCCCTCTTTTAACAGTCCTCACCGTCTGCGTCAGCCGATCGACTGCAGCGTCTATATTCTGCTGTCTCTATACCTCTTCGCTTCGGTTCGTAGGTATATAAGATACCTTCTCTTCGTTCTGCAGAGGTTCGCTTGGCTTGAGCGTCCGAAAATCCTCTCTTACTTACTTACCTCTCCCTCTCTCTCACTCTCTCTCTCACCATCAGCATTACCGTACTGAAGTGTAGGTGGGGGTATATACTATACACAGAGACCGGCTGAGTCGGTATAGTGAGAGAGGGGGGGATACTAGCACTACTACTACTACTACATACGACGACGGCGATATATATATATATACACTATATACACTCGCCCCCTGCGTTCTACGTATGCGTGTTATACGGGCCTGGCGCCGCAGGGAGACCAAGAGAGAGAGAGAGAGAGAGAGAGGAGCGCGCGGCAGCAGCAGCGGCGGCAGTAGCGGCGGCGGCTCGAGAGTAGTAGTGGAAGGAAGATGGAAGCGCGGAGCCCGTGCGCTCCGTTGGTTCAGTCGCCTCCGATCGGCCCTTGCGAGAGTTGCGCGCCGTACCAGAGTAACATTAGCAGAAAGTTATTTCGCCCTGTCTCTGCCCGTGCGTGCGCCCTTCTCCGTTTGTGCTGACGCCGGTCTGTGTGTGTGTGACACTCTCTCTTATTCTCTGCTCGGATAATTAATTTAATTATCATAAAAAAGTACAGGATTAATCCGGTTAAAAAAATTACATCCCTCGCATCGAAAAGTTTTTTAGCAATATATATATGTGTGTAATTCGCGTGTTATGTAGTATAAAAGACGCGGCAAAGGAAGTAATTAGAAAAACCGATTAAATAATGGTCTGTTTGGAACGCCCAGCTAGGAGTAGTAGTGGTAGCAGCAGCAGCAGCATTATCGTTAACAGCAGAAGAAGGAAGAGCAATAGCATTAACAAGAACAGTGGTCCATCTCGACAAAGTAGCGGCAGTAGGACTTTGATGTGCCGCTGCTGGTCACGCGACTGAAGGACAGTTTTATTTTCAACAGAGACAGTATATATTAAATAAGTGCCGCGATAGTATATAACAAATTATATACTATAGAAAAAAAAAATTGTGTTATCAGAAATATATAACCGTATAGAGAGCGCGCGCTCTCTTAGCTTATTCGCGAGTGAAAAAACAAAAGAAGATAGAAAGAAGGAACACGCGCCCTTTTTGGCTGTTCCTCTTTTTGTTTTGTTTCGGCCCGATTGACGGGCGGATAATTTGATTTTTTTTTCTAATAAAAAAAAAATATTCGCGAGTGCAAGAAGAACGGTGACCGAGTGTGTCTGTAACAGAGATATAAGAGAGGCGATATCATTCGTCCCTCCTTGCCCAGTAGTTCGAGAACCCGCAGTTTTATGTACTCAAGGTAAGATTATTCACAAATGGTATTTTCAAATATCCCGCGCTCACCCACCCGCTATTATAGCATACACTCGTTATACACTCTTATCATATACCTACACAGCATCGGTCACCGGCTAGCATATCTCGTATTTCCCGATAAAGCATACTTACGCTTCCGCGAAAAGCAGCAGCTAGCGCGCCGGCTCTACCTACGCCCTTTTCGCGCGCGCCGGCTTTTCGCGGGTGTAGGAGGCGGCGACGCCGCTATTATCGATCCACTCGTGCTCTCTCTCTCGCCGGCTACGTCTAACTCTGTCTCTGTCTGCGCCGCTGCTGCTGACGCCGTCGCGCCGGCGGCAGCAGCAGCATATATAGCGACTCTTTTAAAGATGACATCGCGCGCGCGCGCGAGCCGGTTAAAATACACGTGTAGTGTGTGTGCCGCCGGTTCGCGGGAAATTTTCGCGCGCGAGCATGTAAGTACGTGGTATAGAGAACTCCGGGAGTGTCTTGTTTTTCTTTTTGTTCCGGGAAGTGGAAGGAACAGGGTGCAGCCTATTTTTTCTTCCTTGGGCGCGGTTACTGTTAAGAGATGGGAAATAAAGATAAGTAAACGGGGATTTTTGCTCGTTCGTTGAATTAAGCTCGAATTTATTGTGTAACATACGCGAGTTGGCGTCCTTCGCAGCACGCGAATGTTTATATCGGGATGAAAACAAAATAGTTTTAAATGTTCTCGATGAATGACATTCGGTGGGAGCTTTGTGTGTTAGTAACATATATATATATAAGCAAAAGGAAAATATAATGTAGATCGCGATCAGGAGAGAGGGGAAAGAGAGCAGTTTGGTTACCGTGCGAAACTTACCATACAAAATTCACTTGCCCCCCTCCCGTACGATTGTAATAAAATTTCGCGTTCGCCACTGTGAAAGCATTTTCGCGCAAACAACAAATCATCGAGAGTAAGAGAGAGAGAGAGACACTAGCGCATTCCTTAGGCTCACGCAAAACAATGTACATTACGCTTACCGTGCCATTTTCCTCTGCAAGTTCACGAATAAAACGTCGTTATTGCGCAATATGCCGCAACGCGAGGAATTTTCGGTCAACTCGCCGCGGCCGCGAGTGTCATTACACTGTATGTATATATATAAGCGCGGGTACATTATAAGTGGAGTAAGTCAATTTTCCATGGCGCGACGAAAAGTAGGGATATTTCGTATTATAGTTAACGCCGGGTATGTAACACCATAAATTCGCGAATAGAATTATTTCGGTCGCGACGCGAGCGCTCTCGTCGTTCTATAAAGAGCAGAGATTTTACTTTCACTAGCGCGCGCGAGTTGATGCTGTGGTATGCGCGAGAGAGTTGGTGGGAGAGAGAGAGAGAGAGTCGCGATTTTCTCGGTATCCATGTAAGACTATTGATTTTATGGGGGTTTGTGAGTGCAATCAGTCGGTTGTTAAAGATTTTCCTTTTTTATTTCGCGATGCTGGTGTATCGATCTTATGTCACTGGGACGAGCATATAAGAGAATTCTGTTAATAATTATTATTATTATATATATTCTGTTAATAATAATTCTGTTAATAATCTCTCATTATCATGTACTTTCTTTTTGTTTTTTGGCTGGTCCAAAAATAAATTAGACGTATGAAATATTTTAATAGCCACTGTAATATTCATAAATCTTTACGTGACATTCAAAATCATTAAAAAAATGTATAATACACTATAATACGTCGGCCACAATATTTTAATAACTAGTATATTTAAAAACAAAAAACTTGAATTAATGTAAAAAAATTAAATGTCATATCGACACTTGAAAATTAAAAAAAAAAAGATAGAAGAAAGTAAATACTCCAAAACGAAACTCCATTTAAACGTTAAATCACCCATCGCGTCCGAATAACCCTCTTTGTTGCTCCGAATCGCGAACATATCGTCTCTCGCAGACGAGTATAATATAAATAAAAGAAAAAAAAGAGAAGCAAGCCAAGTGAACCGAAGGAGACTCACTCGGTCGCGCGCATACACACGCCTTTATTTACAAAGTCTCGCCGACAACGACCTTCCGCGCTCTCGCCGGCCGGCGTTTGCATCTCGCAAGCGCGTGCGACCTGTAAATATAAACGTTCTCTCTCTCTCTCTCTCGTTCACTCGATAGATATAGCCATACGCAAGCTTATTATTGTTCGCCCGCAACGATGGGATGTACATATACCTATATGTATCTAAGGGACCGTACGTTTATGTGTGTCAGTCGGGTATAAGGTGTATATATGGTATATATATATAATACTGGGTTATGGGAGCGCAGGTGCATTTAAGGATACAACAGTTACGCAAGGTGCATTATTAAGCAATACCAGGTCGTCGTCGTCGTCGCTTTTCTTCGTTTCCTTTGGAATTTTCGTATTTACGGGAAATGTCGCAAATCTCTACTACTACTACTACTACTACTGCGTTATATCACACTTTAATATGTTGTACGCGCGCGCACTCGCGACGCTCTTTTCCCATACGTCACTTCTCTCGTCATCCACTTTATGTATATAATACGCGCGTGAGCGAAAGAGACAAGAGAGAGACGCCCCTCGCGTTTTTACGGGCGAGCGCGTCTCAATAGCCGTCGCGTTCGCTTTTTTTCTTCGCGGCGTCTCTCTCTTTCTCGCTCATATATATATATATATATATAGCTTTTCTAAGTAACTATATAGACGATAACATTGCGCAATCCGAGAGATTTTCTCACGCTGTTGCTGCTGCTTCTGCGCGCAGTTTTCGTGCTACATTTTCATGAAGGAAGTGATAGCTCGAATGACGGATTAACTAGAGTGATTTTTAATTGATTCGTCGTCCGTTTGGTACACTGTATTTCATGCTCTATTGAATGCACGTCGTAAATTTTGCGACTATATATATACTTTTAAACGCGAGAATTCAATCGAATATGTCAGATGTATATATACTTTCGTGTCGAGAGTTGTGAACTCTCTTGGTTTATATTGTGCTATTGCTTTAATGTCGTTTATGTAATATCCGAGAAGTTGTATATAGACACGGTGCACAAGTCGTAGTTTCGCCTACTCTTAATTTTTCGCTCCATTTTCCGCCGCGAAGGCTTGTAAACAGTCTCCATAAATATACTCTCGCTACAATACTAAATTATACTCCGATATTAAATAGCCCACCGTACAACAACACCAGCCTAACTTCTCATCAAGTATAATACTTGAAACACTTTCTCTCCCTCTGCCTCTTTATTATTATAAAACTAGCTATCTTCCGCTCGTTCAATAATTAAACTTTACACAAGCCTTCTTTCCTAAATCCTTAAAATATTTCAAACTTCAACCTTTATCATCTTTTTAAATCCCGCTAAAAGAAAATCGCTCCCACTCGACGTCCCCGTTACACCATATTACACATCGTGTCGCAACGCGCCGGTAGTCTGCTGCCGGCCGGCCGGCGCACTCACCTTGCTTTTCTCTCTCCCCTCTTCCTCTGTGTCGGCGCGGCGGGGCGCATCGATCGCATAGAGCCGAGTACACGTGAACGCACGAACATCGTTGCTGTACGTGTGTGTGTATATATGTGTAGAAAGAGTATACGAGAGAGGGTAACAACCGTAAGGGAGTACAGATAATTTTCTCGAAAGAATGCGACAATGTGTAATGTGTATCTGACGGCACGGCTCTATTTTTATCGAGACGATGGTTAATCTTTCTCTCTCTCTTTCGTTCCTCGTGCGTTGACGCGCTGAATTAGCAATGCAAATGCGTGGCGCTTACATGGCAGCAGCAGCAGCAGCAACACCCACGTTAACCGCTTACGCGTACGCGTAATCACTCAATTAGCTAGCTTAGGGGCCGCGCGCATGATGCTTTGCGAACCCATTATAACGATAATTCTATATCGTAGTGTTGATTTTTCCATTATTCTTGTTGTAGCAGGATGCCGGTACCAGTGTGGGAGAGCGATTCGCTCACCTACTTCGACGACCATCCGGCCGACGTGGCCACGGTCGTCTCTGACGATATCTGGAAGAAGTTCGATTTGGACCTTCCACTTGACAATTACCATCATCGTTATCAAAGCGATTTGATGGACAATGGACCGATGACGATATCATCGATGCCACCGACCATGCAACATTTCGAAACGTCCATGATGATGCATTTTGACAAACTCAACTGTCAAGCGTCTCGTGAGATTCGTCATCACGATTGCATGTGGGCTGGACTTTGTATCAGTAAAGAACATAATCGTACACATCCAGCGAAAAAGGACACTCAAATACATCGGCGGATACCAGCAGGTCGCAGTTTGTTGATAAACAAAAACAATCCTCAGCAACAGAACCAGACAGCCAGCTTAAGTAATGGCCACCAACAAAATTGTTCCACCGGTACGATAGTAAGTAGCGCTACATCGACAACACGCGGCTACGACAACGCCTGTAGAACGACGACGAAGAACTTGGAAAGCGATGGTGACTCGACGCGGCCGGAGACACCACAAAGTAGTAGCGAATCCGAGACTGACAGTGAGGAAGAGGAAGAGGATGATGATGAGGGAGACGAAGCGCCTGTGTTCAGGCACGAGCAGATCAATATTAATGACATTGTCTCGATGCCAGTTAGCGAGGTGACCGGACAACAAATCCAAAGGAGACCAGCTCTATCGGCTTACCATCACGATCGTAGGAAAGAAGAGCTTATCACGACGACGACGAGTAACAAGGAGACCGTGATACGCAACACTCTTATGAGTGATCACTGTTATCATCTTAATCAACAACCGAGCAGTAAGAAGCTCGAACACTTAGGCGTACAGACACCTTCCGATTCCGGTGAGTTGAATTTTTATGCTCAACCGATAATTTTTATTATATACATGTTACGATTATTATTGGTGATGGTATATATATATATGTGGATGTATGTACGTATTGGTGATGGATGATCTGTGATAATAACGAACCCCCGCGTCGAGTGTATGCGTATATGACTTTCTAGGTGGACTGTTGCCTCTGCGTTTTATCTGCTGGAGTAGTGCACCTGTCGGGCAGACGCGCGAAAATATATGGAACACAAGTCGCGCGGGGGGATATCTCATAGCAGAGACTGGCATTTATTCAATATATGGTGTTACGTCTCTGCGAAGACAAAGATAAAAAATTATGATTTTTTTTTTTATTATTTGAATACAACAACTTGTGTATTTCGGGTGCAAAGGTTCGATGATAAAATTTTGTTATAAATTTTTTTCCAGGTGCACTAATCCTAAGAATTAGTAGGTTAAAAAAAACGATACAGGCACGTTCCAGGGACGGATCCTCAACAGGTATCTAAAAAAAACCACTCATTCATACAAGTACCCAAATACATACAGACAATCTCTGTTTTTTTTTTCATTATTTTTTTTCATCACACGCGCAATTCGATAACTATGATACATATTCTTTTTCTTCTATTCTTTTTTTTTCATCCTTTTTTGTTTCTTATAATCCCACATCTATATATGCTGCATGTGAGAATACACATAAAGTTGGATATTTATCGGGAGGGGAGATCGAAAGTCTTAACTATCGGCGGAAACGACGATCCAAACTCTTTCGGTATATATATATATATACGCAAATTAAATTTAAATACACATACATGTATATGTACGCGCACACACAGAAAGAAAGAGATGCCGCGCAGAGGGAGCGAGAAATCGTTAGTCCACTCCCGAAATAAACCTGTTTTACAAACCTCCCAAACTCGATTCCCACGGCGTATAAACCCGTCCGCGTTTGCTCCTCTCGTTCTCTCTCTCTCTCTTTTCAGTATTTATAGCCTCTGAAAATCCCTGACGTCGCGGCGTCGGATTGATTAGCGACGGAATTGGAATTAATTCATCGGACGCTCGTCGACCTAAAAGGGTAGTGTCTCTCTTTTTTTTTACATTAGTTATCTATCTATCTGTGTATATATATAGAGAGAGACAGAAATTTTCGCGCGGGTAATTAAGCTTTGGAGGGGCGCCCGCATGTCGTCGATCGTCGCGTATAATATGCACGTGCGGAGGTGGGCTACTGACTCCCCCCCCCAAGTTTCGAAGACAATGGAGGACCCACGTAGCCTGTTCAATTATGCAGTCTGGTGTATATATTTAAAGAAAAAAGAAACGAAGTAAAATAAAATGAATTTGACTGGAAAATTAAAAGAATTATAAAAAGACCGCGCACGCTTAGTTATAAATAAACGAGTAAATTATGCGATTATACGAGGGAGGCAAAACGGACGCGGAAAATTTCAATCGTCCCAGTATATATACGAGATTCATGCGGGAATCGCATCGCCCGATAAAAGACAATGACGCACTTGCTTAATTCATCTCAAATGTTCACATTTTTATTAAAAATTCGTCGCGACTGATATACTATAAATAGTTCACCAACCGATATATGCATAAAAACATACAAGTATCGGTCGTCGATCACTTTTACAGACAGGATTCCATCCTCCACCCACATTCTGACTACAGCAAAAAAAAGCCGTCCGTGATAGCAATAAATCCCAAGTCGCTATTAATATTTAATAATGCATATATATAAATATACATCGTCTCGCGACGAAAAAGGTTCACCACAGACACACATACACACACACACTCCTTAACGGTACAATACACCCTCGGAATGCGATCATCGTCAGCATCACACACATAACTTCTGCTGAAAGAAAAAAAAAATCAGCACAGAACCGGGACAGCAACCGCGCGATAGCAAGCTTCTATATCTCTTCGCCGGAGTTATTGTACGCGCGCGCGACTTTCGCCGCCGTTGTACGCTAATTTGCCTATCGTTCGCCTCTCCCTCTCTCTCTCTTTCTCTCATATATATATATACGTACGCGACTATTTTCGCTCGATTGAAAACTAGACCGTTTTATCTCTTACTCCCTGCTACTCTTATCGTCTAGTGTTCGGCCAATATTTGCAGTGAGAGGCGTTTAAATGCCGCGACGTGTCACCGCTCTCTGGAAACTCTCGCGTCTATATATACATATATAAGATTGTCCCGGCGGCCGGCAGAGTAGTATATAGAAGGAGGAGAAGGCGACGTCGGCGGGAGACAGCCGGCTGAAGCCGGAAATTGAATTGGCGAAACTCTCTTGTGCGTGATGTGAGTGTACGGCGTATGAGAGTGGGGGAGAGAAAGAGAATGAGAGTACACGTATATATATATATATATATGTATACATAGTGTCGCAGCGGCGGTAGAACGAGCGACAGAGTTAGTTTAGAGAGAGAGAGAGAGAGAGAGAGTGGAAAAGTTGGCGAATTTTCCGTTGTATATTTTTAATCCGTTAGTAAACGAAAATAACTCGCTTGTTAATATACAATGTATAAAGAAGAGAGGAGAGAGAAAAAAAGGGAGCACGATTGAATGCGCGAAACTTTCGACAAGCCCATTCACACGCTGACAATGTTCGTCTTCCATTCACGCCCCCCCCCCTCTCTTACCGTCGAAAAACCGCGACACGACGTGGACTCTCGTTTAAAAAAAAGTTGAAAATCACGCGTATATGTATACGCTCTCCAGGGATATTATTATCTCTCTCTTTCTCTTCTCTCTCTCTCGCGTACATCGTGTGGTGTGTGTGTGTGTGTGGTATTCATGTAAAATTATGCGCTTCCTCCTCGCGACGCGACATTGTATAACGCGCTGCCGATCCGCATCGTAAATTGCCTCGCTTTATTTATGGAATACCCCGCACCCGAACATCGTGTGTATGTGTGTGTGTGTGTGTGCACGCGCGCGTTGTGTTCTAGTGACCGACTTCGGTAACAGCTGAAACAATTGTCCGCGAGCGCGAAGTGCAGTATTTTTCTCTTTCTATAACCGTGCGCGATGTACACAGTATAGCAGCGGTTGTTACGTAACCGAACATTATATAGTACCATGATAAGCGCCACTCTGCTATTTATTTTGACACTACATATATATGATCTTATACAGTAGCAAAATCAAAATTGCATATATTTTAAATCTTTACCGCTTGGGAAATAAACACAAATTTGGAGGTTGACGAACGGAGCGAGTAGGGGGTAATTCCCCCCTAGTGTATTTATATATATATGCGAGGTTCGCGAAATCAATCCATCGGTGTAATAGAATTTCTTTTCAAAGAATCCAGTTCTATTATAGATCCGATTCTAAAATTAATAGATCGACCACATACTATACATACATTGTCAAGAAAAAAAAACCAAAGCGTCTCTATATACAAAAGTCCCTTCCACGAAAAATAATAACGAATTCCGGGTACATTCGATTACATTCTGTCTTTGGCGGCTGGGGCTTTTTGCCGGTTGAAGCTTATATATACGCTCACGCAGACGTCTTTCCGCGAAGATGACTAACCGATCCTACACTCTATACATGCGGGGCGGTCCGAATTAAAAGTGACTCCCGTCTCTCTCGTATATATATACGCGAAAAAGTGCGCGTGCCCGAGCTCTCTAGTGATTGATAATGGTCTGCGAGCTCGCAGTTTAAAGGTCCTCTCTTTTGTCGGCGGGGAAGAGAACGAGCGAAGGAAGAAAGAGGGAGAGAGAGAGTTCGGTGAATGAATGGGCGCGTAAGTTACTACATAATTGCCCCCCCCCCCCCCACGACGCTCGATAATCTCGGGCCCATCGCACACGCGCGTGAGTACTGCTTCATGAATGAGCGCCGGTGCCGCGCATTTGCGTGTGTGTGTGTGTGTGTGTCAGTGTTGCGTAAGTGAACGAAGAGGAAGAACGAGGGCCGAGATAAGGAACGTCAAAATATATATGTATGAGTATGAAGAGAGAGAGAGTCGGATGGATTAAAATATCGGTTGTGAAATTTTTTCGATGGATAAGCCGTTGTATATACAGTTCAGAGTTTAGACTAGATATAAGCGACCGCCCCGTTTGTGAGATCATTGATCGGAGTTAAGAACAGCCGATTGATATGGAAAACAGGAAGAGGATTGTACGTTCCCTCTTTTTTTTTTAACGTCGTATCTATAAGTGGCAGCCATATACCGCGATTATTAATTGTCATAACAATTATTACCCATCGCATTGCCAATAAAAACTTCCATTCTACTATACTACACTATACACTTATATGCTATGCAACGCGCGAAAATTTTAAAATTCAAATTTCTCCCGCCGCTAGTTTACATAACATACACACGCGCACGCGTATGTATAATATATATCGAACTTGCGTGGCATTTTCCTCGTGCCGCCGCTCGCATCACGCACGTGACAGACAGACGCAGACACACACACACATACGTATAGCATATATAGTATACGGTTATCTGCCGCTACGGCGGGGAAGATAAGGCATGAGCATGAGCGGCGGCAGAGTATAGCAGTGCGCATGCGCGCGAACGTCGTTCGAAAGCGCGGGCTCTCGAAGGTCACGCGGCGGTAGGCTGACGTCACCGGTAGCCGGCCGGCGTGGGATCGAGCGAACGAGTGAGCGAGCGAGCGCGAGTTTAAATGCTCGCCGGAATGCGGTTAGCCCTTTTTGCCGCCGCGTATATAGCCGCGCGGACGTCTGGCGAGCCTCGAGTAAGAGAGAGAGAGAGAGAAAGAGGAAAGGCAGGAACGGAGATAGATGTTACGAGGCCCCCGGGGTTCTCTTTTAGCTTTCATCTAGGAGTGTATTAGTTTTTTTTTTTACTTTTTGATCGTCGTTTATTTCGTATCTGTGTCTGTATACTCTCATTCAACTTTCTACACCTATGCTGCTCTACTACAAACCCGCATAACGTTTTCCCAAAAGCCTGCCAGCCAAGCAGATCGGAATGTCCGTCCTATGCAAATCGTGCTCACGCGAAGGAATTCACCGCTCGGCCCATCTTTTGGCTCTGGTTTTCCCGCGACGCTACTACACTATACACATACATACAGACATACACACACACACACACACACACATACATCAACGTGCGTTGAATAATAAAAGATATATCGGGGCACGATACCGTGAGTCACTTGAAATTTCGCGCTTGAATCAGAATGTGCAGCGCGCTTCGATGACTGTTAGAATACACGTGTGTGTGTGTGTATATATATAAATTCTATATTTATATAAGTGCCATTTCGGCTTTATATAAACCCTTTGGTCAAATAATAACGGCCCACCTATGCGACTACTACAACAACATAGAAACGTAGATTACACAGTACACATTGCCGACGAATTTACGGCCATATAGTGCTACTACTACCTAGACTTCGTCTATCGAGCACAAGGAGAAATTCATAAGAGAACCAATATATACATGTATAGAGTCGTGGTAGGCGATTTTCTCATATCGGAAGCTAAAAATGCCCTTATCGCACACGCGTCGTACACGGTCGTTTCGTGGGCGAAGACGATTGTGTATATGTGAGAGTCGCCGTCGTCGTGCGAGTAAATGGAACGCACGTGTATTATACATGTAATGCTTATAATACTCAATGGCATTCTCGCTAGTGTATGTGTGTGTATACGTACACGCGTGCATTATCGCGTCGAACTCGATACGACTTTGATTCGATAGCGCCGTTCGAGTGGGTGGGAATCGAGTGAGATTCTTTTATAAGCCATACGTGTATGTATGTGTGTGTGTGTGTGTATATACGAGTTCGAGGTATTATTCTTGCCTTTTTTTCGTATATATGTATTACAAGGTTTTCACAGCGATTATTTTTAAACTTCCCGTTGGGATTGTTAAAAAAAAAGAAGAAAAAATAGAAAAATAAAAAAAAAAGAAAATGACTGGCGGTTCGTGGCGTGAAAAAAGAAGGAGAGAGAGAGAAACAATTGTGTCAATTGCGCGGTGGTGTATATACGTAAATATATATGTATTCGTACATATATATATATATATACATATACAATGCACGAGCTTCCCGCTATTTTCAAACTGTCATCGCTGTTTCCAGCCATCGCACGGATAGATAAGCGGCCGGCTATATTGTACTTGCGCGTGAACGCGTCACGCGACAACTCTCATCTCCCTCTCTCTATATATATATATATTCTTTTTTGCTACAATGTTATTATGCCACAAGGACGCGTCTTTCGCGATTTTTTTTCTCTTCTACTATTTACATTTATATACGCGTATGGTATAGTTTTTTCCATAACAGACTGGTTTTCATTGCGGTACGTATTGTGCTGAGAGATCAGAAAAGAAGTGCACACACACACACACACACACACACACACACACACACACACACACACACACACACACACACACACACACACACACACATGAGAAACAGTAATGTACATGCAAATTTTCACGCGTCTTGTGTGTATATATTATATGCATACGCTATAGCGCCGTGCAATTACGTTCAAAGCAAAGACGGCAGTATAGTAGTAGAGTGCGATAAAAGCCGCGCTTCTTAGGATCTCGCGCGCGCAAGCATTGCGGAATGCATGTAGCAGCAGCAGCAGCGCGGCTCTAGGAAAAGGTGGAGCGCTAAATACATTCGCGCGAATGTTTGCGAATAAGTTGACGCACCTGCTGCTGCTGCTGCTCTCTCCTGCGAATCATCGTCGTTATACTGAGGGGGGGAACGTTGTCGAGAGTGAAGAAAAAAAAAGCTCCGAAAAACCGCAGCATAGTGTTGTTGTTGTTTTTACACTGCGGGGTATGTAAATCCGAGCGTAGCGGCGATTCGTGGAACGAAACGCGCGTGGAATCGCGATCGTGTGCGGGTGGGGGATTGTCATATATAGCTAAAAAAAAGTATAGAATTCGCGGAATATTTATATACGAGATTCTTCCACGTTGTATCGTCGGAATTGATTATACCTTATCGTTGTCGATTGCATTTTTTTTTTGTTTAAAATCAATGTCGATCACGGACAGGTATTTTTACGTTTATACCGAGCGATTAAGCGCGAGACGAAAACTATTATATTATCTTATAACTGTATCGTAAATATTTTCGCATCCTTCGGCTGGCATAGCATACCTATACGTCTATCGAAAAAAAAATGCGATCGCTAGTGAAAAATAAGCCCGATATAACGTATACGCGTAAGTATGTATGCGACACGGCGTGACACAGCAACAGTTGACAACTTACAGCGCGGGAAGTCCGTGAAACTCGAGAAAAAAAAAGTATGACTCTCGAGACACATTCAGTATAGAGAGTTGCTGCCTGCTGCTGCTTTGCAAAGAAGCAGAAGAAGAAGAAGAAGAAGAGAGAAAGAGCGAGAATCGTTCCACGTGACGAATCGTCGTATACGCTATACTATAACTCCCACACTCGTTCGCTCGCGCTCGTTAATGAACGACCGAATGAATGAATTGCGTCATCATCGAGATGCGCCGCCGCCGCCGACGACGACGACAACGCCGGCGGTGGTGTAGCACACACGCGCTGTGTTTCGAGGTCGAGTGTGTACAATGCGCCGGAATCTCGTTGATGATGCACTCTTTTTCTCTCTCTCTCCCTCCTCTCTTTCTTCTTTCCTCTCTTCTTCTTGTTTACGTTTAGGAGAGAGAGAGAGAGTGAGTGAGTTAAGTTGTGGCTGCGCGCGGTTCAGCGGTTGTTTGTTTTGAAATTGGATTACGAAGGTGTGCGGTAAGCGGTACCTCGCTGTGATAGCGTCGTTCTTTATTTTTTTGCGCGTGTGCGATCGTCATTCACTCTTACTCGCGTGTGCATGTATATTATGTTTATAGATCCGTGGTAATTTAATAAGCGGATTTCGCGCATTCCAACATTGATCTCGGGGGGAAGAACAGGAGAACAAATTAAACAAACGTGGCTCTTTAACAACGTTTAAATTACTCTTCTTTTTTGTTTTTTTTTTTCACTGTAACCATCTATATATCGTTTTATAACTACACCAAGCGAATTCTTTCTGGTGTACAACGCTAACGACTTCCGCGAACGAAATTCCTTATCATTCAATGTAAGACTGCGTATACCGCGAGCGAATACTTAATTCTCTGGACTAATTTTCCAATCTCGCCGTGCAAGAAAGAGAGAGAGACAGACAGAGAGAGAGAGAGAGAGAGAGAGCGGGGGACACTAACCGTGAATGAAAAAAAAGGAGCAGCTACTACTATATAAGAGGCGTGAGCGCTCGCGCGAAATGGCTTTTCTTCTCGCGCACATGCGCGCTACATATAGCTATGTAAACGCGTGCGTGTGGTCGTAGTGATTGCCTCGAAGAGAAAGAGAAGGAAAGAGAGAGAGAGAGAGAGAGAGAGAGAGAGAAAATTGGCATTCTCCAGGCGATGGGGTCACACGCGTTGCTGTATACAGTGCGAAAGGTTATATTATATCCTCTCGTATGTGTGTATATATCTTTGCATATTATTTCTCTATGTGTGTGTGTGTGAATTATATATCCAAAGTTTCGTTTAATTGATTACGTAACAAAATATATATATATAAACACACACACACATTTCACGAGATTTTCGATTTGCCGCAACCTTGACTGCCAATGTCAAAACCACACACCAGCCTCTCCCCGCGACGAGTGAGCGCGAAAAAAGAGACGGAGCGAGAGAGAGAGAGAGCTGCGCGTGCGCATTCCACCTCGTCGTCGTCGTCCGCACGCGCGGTTCATTGAACCAGTCGCTGCCGGCGGCGGCAAACCGCGTGTATATAGTAGATATATCTAGGCATCCGCGTAGGAGAAAGAACGAATGAAAGAGATGCCGAATGGCACGTGGAATGCTCGACGAGATGAAGAAGAAGAAGAAGAAGGTAGTTTTGGGTGGACCACGGTAATGCCGAAAAAGTAGTTTGGAATGGTTGCAATTTTAACGAGGGATATAACATATACCTACACCCAATACGATTTATTTTCAAAAAACCATAGCAGTTTCTTCGATTTCGCAACCGCCACCACACAACCAGAGAGTTTCTATATATTATTTACGTCGTCGTCTCGACCAGCGATCTTTTTACACAGATTGTACTCGACGTATTACGGCGACGATCTTTCGCGTCTATCGTTAGTCGGCGGAAAACTGCGATTCACCCGTATAGCTCGCAAAAAGCAACGTCGGCATTCCGCTTTCCCGCGCCGTCGTTCCATCCGACCGCGTCGTCCTCTCTCTCATACACGTTACAGTATAGTACCGTAAAAAGATACGTTTTTTACATTGTTTATACTCGCTTTTTCCTTACTCCCGGTTCCCATCTTTAAATATATATAGATCGAACTATGCACTCGAAGGAGACGTTGAGCTACAGGAAGTTTTCTCCCGAATCGGATGAAAAAGAGATATACGCTCTCCTCGATATTCACACGCGTTGCTCCCGCGGGCGCAACTATAAGCTTTATCAAACACCCGTTTTCTTCCTCTCCCTCTCGTCTCCCCGCGCAAACACATACATACACATACACTTGAGAGAGAGAGACCCGCTTCGCCATACATACTTATACCTATATATCGCACATTATACAGCTCAGGGAAAAAGTAAAGCAGCAAGAGAGAAAGCGGGTAGTAGTAGGTATAACGCGTGTACATACGCGTACATATACGTACCGGGGGTCGAAGAAAAGTCTTTTGTTCTTTTTCAAGGCCCCGCGAGAAAGATTCGGGGGTCGCGCGTATATATATATACGTTTCTGCCCCCTTGCTACATTTCTCTCCTTGGGACCTATATATATATATACACACTCGCTTTTTCTTAACGCGCCCCTCGCGATATATACGCGGGTTCGCTGAGAGCACAAAGGTCTTTATAGGGCCCGCTTTCTTTTGTAACATCCGCGAGTCTCGCGAAGAGAGAGAGAGGGACGACATGGGAGCTACCGTATAACGCAAGATGGGCAGTAGGCAGCAGCTCTTCGAAATTTTTCTTTGTCCCGTCGCGTGTGAGAGTGCGTATATATAGGTACGTGGTGTGGGGCTGTTTTTTTGCGTGTACTGTAACGCGCGCGAGTATAGTATGCGAGCTAGTAGTATAAAATTTATTGAATAGAAGATTTTATTGCCGGTTTTACGTTCGGTTTTATTGCGATCAACGAGCTTGCGCGCGTTTTGTCTATATAGCTTTATTTAATACTACCGCTCTGGTGAACATATGATTTATTATTATTATACTTTATGTGTATACGCAAGTTAAAAGCAAAAGAGGATCAGGCTTCTCGAATTAATTATCATTCGGTCGTCCGTCCGTCCGTCCGTGTCGAAAACCACATGTATTAAGACTTGTATACGCGTATTGAAACATGTATATATATATATATATATGTATATGTGACTTGACTGAGACGATCGTTCGCAAGTGTAATATAATTGGCATTTTCCGTGACTCACGCGACGATGATTCTATCCTACATATACTGTACGTCTCGACGGCTGCTGCTGCTGCTGCTCCCTTTTTTTGCGCAGACACGCTGCTCGAGCCCCCGTTTTATCGGGCCGTTAGAACAGTGTAGTATAGTGAGAATCTTCAAATTCTCTCATCGTATATAGATTGGGATGACGCAAATGTGCGATGCATATTATATACTCGCAATATAAGAACGTCAGCCATTCCTTTTTCTTCCATGATTTTACACTCAAAATATTGAGTGAATACACATTAGTTCTTAATACATATAATCATGTTATAATAAAATATTGAAAATAAATACAACAAAACCTAATCACAGCATTATTTTATTTTATAAATATTTATTATCATTTAAAACATTCAAAATTTAAGATTTAATTAAAAATACTACGCCTTTTTAGAGGTCAACCAATCAGAACACGTTTTAGTCGGTTTCACTTTTCTCGGATCTCTTTTTTAAAAAGGGATATATATATATATA
>JAWWEQ010038963.1:0-19091 GCA_035583055.1 Torymus tubicola
AGAAAATGCTAAAATCACCAATTTTGACCCTCTGCCACTAAAAAACTAGAAGTGAAAAAAATCTGAAAAAATTCAGGATAACATATGCGATGGTTATGAAGCGATTTAGGTGATTTAAAAAAAAAATTTGTCCTCTCGATTCACGTGAGAACTGCCCATATATATATGAAAAATATAAATGACAATATGAAGGTGCAGTAAATTTTCTAGGCTACACACACACACGTATATCTTTATCGATAACCGTGTGAGTGGCATGGTAAAGCGCAGTCCCAGTCTGGAAACATTCAGTCATCGCTTTTGCATAAGGTGAAATCATGTATACATATCGAAAGAAAAGAAGTATACATTTGCATAAGCGTCTTGCTGCAGACTCACTTTCGTCCTCTGATTTCAATAAAACCCTGCGCCAGCAGAACTGAGGAATCGTTTTCACAAATCAAATGTCAATAATGTTGCATTTACAAAGTCGCGTATCAATTTGCGATCTTCAAATCGATCGTCGTCAAAAATATAACACCGACTCAATTGAAATTCAATTTTATCAAACTATACACTTTTTATTTTATATCAAAACTGCCCATGAGCTCCACGTATTCATACCCATGGTTATTAATTATATCACAAAACGAATTTCCAACGAAGTCCTTAACAATAAACGTAACCAGCGGCTTGGTATATACAAAAAGCTCACCATGCGCACATATATTATGTGTAGAAGCTCGAAAACTTCATTTCCTCGGGACGGTCGAGTCACCCATTAGCGGACGCTTCGCTGACAGTGTACGCAAGCGCAAAAAGCGGGGCGATAATTTTCCGGCTTGCCGCGTTCTCTCTCTCTCTCTCTCTCTCTCTCTTTCTCTTTCCCGAGAATATATAAAAAAAAAGCTACAGACTTTGGAAGTATACGAAGCTTGCGAACGGCAAAAGATTTGCCTTTTCTCATGCAGTACGTGTCTGCTGTCCTATTTTAGATTTCGAAAGAACCGCAGAGATGGAAAGTACGAAACGAAAATGTGCGCACGTTCGCGTGAACTGTATATATCCTATATATAGATGCATTTTGTAACGATACATTTGAGGTCGTAATTTGAAATTTCTCGCAATTCTACGAATCTTAAACACTTTTCATTATTTATTTACCCGTTACTAATTTAAATGAAATCCACGTAACCCAACTATATACACATTGGTTTATAGAAAAATATTTTAAATAAACATTACATTTTAGCGTGTATAAAAACTGCGCACCGTTATTTGCAATCTTTCCTGGCTTCTTCGTGTAAAGAGCGATTGGCAAGAGAAGGAGGAGGTGGAAGAAGAAGAAGCATGCTGCTGAAAAGACCTTTGAAAAATCTAAAGACTTCGAGTTCAGTTAAGGCGCCGAAGTGAAATGCGCTGTACGTGCACACGCTGCTGGTGTATATATATAGATATATACATATCGTAAAGAGCTGTCTGACGTAGAACGCTTTAAAGTTAAAAATTTTACCCCAGACCACGCCGAGACTGCGACTAAGGAGCTTTCGTGGTGCACGCTCTCCTGCGTCTGAAAAATGAAGGCGACTCGCGCCACGGCAAATTAAAAAGTCTTTAAAGAGGGGAAAAATCACCTGTCTAACTGCTTTGCTTGTTCATTATTTTTCAATTTTTTTTTTAACGGTTTGTTTCGGTTGTTCGGTATTTTTCAACATGTTTTTTAGTTCCTTTGAACTTATTTATATATTTATTTATTTTCTCTTTGGGTAACGCTGAGCGTATATATTTTTGAGAATTCGTATAACGAATTGATCATAGTATCTTTCTGACGCACGTTTGCTTGAGCTCAATAAATACATATGAACAAACAATTATGTCAGTAATTAACTGACGAGTAAATTTCAAATTTATTGTGAGAATAAGGTATTCCAAAGCGAATAACATATACTCAATTATCAAAACTAAATAACTATCATATATGTATCGATACTAAAACATAATTCACTCTAAATATATAATCCCTTTGATTCAAACTACATCGTATATAATCATAAACTGTAACATCCACACAAATTAAAACTATAAACAACTCCAACTAAAATTTCCACGAGTATCTTTTATTTCCAACTTCAAAACCTTGTCACAACCATCAGTTTCACTCTCTTCGCGAAATTAAAAACTCAAGGTATCACCCCCTTCCCTTCTCTCTCTCTCAATGAAAGGGCTCGTAAACTGAGCGTGCGCTCGCGAAAATGTGATCAGTCTTAATTGAACCGTGAAAAGCTCCCTCTCGCCAATGCAGTTTCGCCATCAGCCTTGTACGGAAGTGACGCAGGATATATAATGAAGCTCCGCGTAAAGAAAGAAGCCGCCGCGTGCTGCGTGGAAAATATTGACTGCACGGCGTTGGAGTGAAATAGAATTCTGAAAAATGAATTTTCTCAATTTTGCTTCGAGCGCGTACAAGAGAGAGAGAGAGAGAGACAAACAGTATGAGGGTTAAACGCAGTTTTGCAACGATATAGTCGCGAGATTCAATGTCAGAGAGAGAGAGAGAGAGAGAGAGGGAGAGAGAGATAGAGAAAAAGATGAAGTGAGAGAACAAAGAAGAGGAGATGTCAAAGACGAGTGCGCGAAAGTGAGTCTGTCGGAGAAGGTTATATAATATGAGTGTACCAATAAGCGCAAGGACTCGGCAAACGTACTTCGATATATACTGCGTGTTACATGATATAGTATTATAGATGAAAGGAAAAATTTTGAATGTATATACGATGTAAGTCAGCTGAACAATAGTGCGTACTTCATTAGCTGCGAACAAATATACGGAAACGCGATTGTTGTGCAAGAGCTTGTATAAAATATCTTTACACGACGTTGCTGCTGCATGCTATATATATGTGTGTGTATACATATATAGCGTGTGTACAAGAAGGGCGCTAGACTCGAGGCAGGGGCGTTTTCATAATTCCCCTGAATATTCAAAACAAGGAGATACATACTGGGAGGTATATGTACGAGAGTGTCTACGTCAAAAAGAGAGAGAGAGAGAGAGATAGAGAGAAAGCAAGAGCGAGGTGAAGGATTGCATCTACGACAACAAGAAGGGACAGAGGAGGAGAACAATTAGAAGGACGTCTTAACGAAGCACCATTTTATGCTCATCTCTGCGCGTGAGACGCGTGAAATACACTATGTACATATTGAGCATAAAGAGAGAAAGAGTTTTATATCTCGTATAATAAAACGTCCGCGCTCGTGTTCTAATTCGTTGCGGCAGTTTTTTTCTCTTTTTAATCGGGGTATACATATAGCTATATGGCAGAGAGGAGAAACACCGGAGCGATTGAATTTCGAAATACAAGAGTTCAAAATGTGATTTGGAGAGGTTGTAAAAGCATAATGCCTTGGTTTGACGATTGTATATTATAGCGTGTATTTTTCGAAATGACTCGTTACGACGATTTTTTTTCGAGGATTCGTATAGATATATGTATAGGACACTAATAAAAGAACGCGGCTGTGAGGTTGTTGCTCGCAGCAGTGCGTAATTGAAAGATTAAAGCGCGTTTGCATGTATTTGCATGCGGATTTACATATGGTGTGCGCTACGTTAAAATAAACGTCGCTCGCAGGAGTTTGCCAAATTTTTTGGTTGTTTCATTTAAAAAGGAATGTGGTTCAAAAGCTTTTAATAATCTCACCTGTATGGTGGATATTCGCAAGAGGTTAATTTTATTGTGCCTGAGTTTTCGATTGTTTTTACATAGGTACATATGGCAAACGATAAAATAATAAGCGAAATATTTTAACCCGCATAACATGTTATTTTCGAATTGAAATTAGAAAAAAAGCATCAATCTTTTAATAACTATATATATATACACACACACCGAGTATTTATCAAACAACCTTTCAGCCAATAGTTTTATATCCTCAAACGCTACTAATGCTATTTTTTCCTCTTTTACGCTCATTTCACCTCGCTCCTACACACGTACACACACACATATACATAGACAACGTCTGCTCCACTATATTCAGTTTAAACCACACAGCACACGGCATCTCTATAAAACGTGACTTCATCGATTATTTTCTCTTTTGTGTTGCAGGTGAGTGCTTCTCCCACAGTAGCAACAGCAGTACCAGCTGGATAAGGTCGTGTATTATATATATATATACATATGCGACAATGTAATTAAATGCGCACGTGGATGTTGAGTGAAAAAAAGCGAAAAATCAACCACCACGTGTACACGTATAAATATATAAACACGATGCGATTGTGTCGAGGCTAATTTCACAGTACAGCTCGCGCGTGCGTGCGCGCGTGAGTTTAGAGAAAGGCTATATACATCGTATATAGATGCGTTTGGACGAATGAAAGAGCGAGGGATTTGTTCGCGCGTGACGTGAATGCAGACAGTGGATATATAGAAAGCATTGTATATATGTACACACGTGCGCATTCGAGTGTTTGCTATATATATATACCGAGTATTTCCTCCTAGCATTTTTCCGGTGCAAGGCGATTCTATAAAGGCAATGGGCAATGGTTGCGTGGAATGCTGGCGAGATTGGCAGATGTTAGAGAGAAGGAATTGAGTTTGCGGTTGAGGTTGAGCGCGTAGGCTTGATGTAGAAGTAGTATAAGTGTATATAGGGGAGACTGAGGTAAAACCGTATACATTCTGCAAATTGTTAATTAAAAAAAAAATTAACAAGTAATAACGATATTTAACAATAGGGTTGTTTTTAGTTTGCTTCCGTCTACCTGAAAATCGATTTAATTAGCCAGAAAATTATTTGTAAAAAATGTTATTAATAATTTTCGAAAGTATATGGTTTTACCCCATAAAAAAGATTTTTGGGGTAAAACCGGATACTTTTACTACCATTTCAAAATGAATTTTAACTGGTATTCGACATACTAGAAGTAATGTAAACATGTAAAAATATTGTTTAATGAAAAAATTGTTTACTAACAATATTGTTTATAAGTTAACATTTCATTTTACTTTTCAAAAATAAATAGATTGCCCATATAAATTAATTAATAATTAGAAATAAATAATAAATTTTAGTACTTTTATTACAGTAAAGCAAAAATCCTTTCTGTCATTAAATTATTATTTACAATAATAACAAATAAATTTTCCTAGATCTAAATCACTACACGATTCATGAGCCCACTGACTGCAAATTATGCACTATTCCCAGTCTTCAATGAATTCTGTTTGGCAAAAAATGTATTTTGCGTCGTCATAATCTTCCTGCTCATTTGTTTTGTTATCTTTTTTCTTATTTTCATTCGTTTCATTACCCTTTTTCGATCATGGTTTTTAGATCTTCTTACTCTATCTGCTAAAGTTGGTTTGGGCAAATTACACAGATTACACGCTTTCTTCAATCCCAGCTTTTTATTTAAAACATCGGCAACAGCCGAAGCCATGTCTCCTTCAGGCCAACTTTGTCGGGCAGATTTTCTATAATATACTTGCGCATTTCTATACCAAAAACAAAACAACAAAACTTACATATATGTTGTATGAACAACACGTTAAATATTTATTATGTATCATTTTATGTATATTATTACTTATTTTATGATTATGTTGAAAAAAATAGGAAATAAACTATCCGGTTTTACCCCAAAGTTAACAAAAGGATTATGTTGCTCCCAGGAAAATTACAGACACAATGACTGTTGCGATAAACACAATCTCGCTAGTTAAGAAATATTTGATTTCATCTGAAGTCAACAGTAAGCTATATTGTTGACATAGCTGCCGTATGCGAAATGATATTAGAGACATTCTTAAAGACGAACTACATGTATTATGTAGATGGCACTAGTATTAACCCATGAAATTAACATTTCCGGTTTTACCCCAGTATACGGTTTTGTCCCAGTCTCCCCTATATCTAGTAGAACGAAGATTCATAACTGATTTAAAGATGTGGGAGATATATAGGATTATTGTAGATCACTGTGAAATGTTTTGAGGTTCTTTTTTATTCGAGAGTAGATGAAAATTACTTACAATTTTAGCAATAACTTTACTTGAGGGATCAAATATGACAACTCAGAGATAATACGCGATATATACTCATGCTCTTACCAAGAAATTCACCTACATTTGGTATTAATGTCATTTTATTAACCCTATATTCGCGCATTATGCGACCTTCTTATTAATCGACGCAACAACTCCAAGCAACCAACTGGACGAATTGTATATGATTTCTTATACTCTATCGCCGCGGGAAGCTTATCAAATGCAACTGGGTCCGAACAGTATTGGCACAAAACTTTGAGTATCCCGATAACCGTATTACAAACCGGCTCAATCGATGTTATACACATTGCTCACCGCAGTGTACAGCTACATGTTCGCGCGAGCATGTCTATATATAAATACGATACCACGACCGTAACTTTTCAGTATCTGATCAAGGCGACTTGAGAACCAAGTCGCGTCATACCGCCCACGTGGTGGTTGCACATATAATACAGAGTATACGTAACGTGGAGATGAACGAACGCTCGACGACGTTGCGACGTT
The DNA here is from genome assembly GCA_035583055.1 of Torymus tubicola. NCBI lineage: Eukaryota > Metazoa > Arthropoda > Insecta > Hymenoptera > Torymidae > Torymus > Torymus tubicola. Next base: position 6,549 of record JAWWEQ010038963.1, read on the forward strand.
TGAACTGTAAAGTGTTTATTTTCACGAATGACGCGTGTTTTTGACGTAAACTCAACGATAACATCGCCGAGATTTTAACATAAAATGGTTAACTATATATATATACCTTGTAAATACAACGAATCGCCTAGCAATTTCTACCGTGTAATTTGTAATTACATTTCGTGAATGAGCTTGAAAGGACGGCACGTGCTGTTTTGGTATAGCGTTGCGAATTACATGTTTATTATTCGTTGAAAATAGCGAGTGTGCGCGCGTATACTCGTGATTCGCGCAAAGTAAATGGAATTTACCATTGATTTGTTCAATTTCCTGTGAAAAGGTGAGTTAGTCGGTGTAAAAGATTAGTTTATACGATTGACTGAATGCGTCCCACGTCGATTTCCCAAGAATCGTATAAACTGATTTACTAGGAAAGTAACTAGAGCTATTATGGAAGTTTACATTGCACGTGAATGTGTATCACGATACGAGATGGTATTTGAGCAGTAAACTTATTACGTGAATTTCTTAAATGAATGTATCGATTTCTTGATAATATTGAATCTTAATAATCGGAAAATGGATTATTGATAGACTTTAAGATTCTAGAATACAAATATAATGAAGTTTATTGCATGGAAATCGTTTAAATACTTTCAGAATGTAAACAAGAATTTAATAGTTGAAAATTTTGCCTTTCTGAACTAGCTGTGAACATTCTCTACTTTGGTAGTGCATATTCTCTCTTAGAAATAGTAAATTTGACTTTACCAATTTAAACAGTCAATACAACTGTAAATACGACTACAGTAAGTGCGCATGTATCTATATTTGTAGAGCACCCTGTACTCTCTAAATTTAATTGATATCAAGTGAATGGTATTAATTATAATCAATAATGAGTAAACATCTACCGACAAGAAACATACACTAATTGTTAGATATAAGTCTATTACTATCATTTCCTATCAGCGTTTATGTACTGATTAAAATTTAGAGAGAATGTACTGATAAAAATATCTCCAAAATCGCAAAATATTGATGCATTTTCATACAAATTTTCTCTATTATATATATACAAAATCGTGTACATACACTCACGTTTTCTAAAAACAGTACAATTTCGTGTAGTTATAGTAACTATTCATATCGTCAGTTACACTCCAAAATACATAATTAAGCTACCTGATTATCTAAATGAAATTCGCAACAACAAAGGCCCTTTCAATGTTACATATTCATAATAGAATCTCATCGGAAAACTTATCCGTCTCATTACCACGTTTCCTCCCTCCCTCCCTCTCTAACTTCTCGTATTCCTCGCTCACCACACCACGTCCAGATTCAAAATAATTCCTCCTCTCTAACTCGCGAAATAATAATGATAATCTCTTCGCCTCACGACCTAGTCTCCCGTATCCATTTGAATACACCCGATATCTAAACCTTGTACAGCATATAATTAATTTTAAAATCAACAGGACCGTACATATATACACACACACTATTCCATCTACCTCGTAAATCCATATAGACCGAGAAAGTTTTTGAGCTTCGTCAACTTCCGACATTCACGATCGAACTTTAATTTCCACCGTCTCAACTTTAGCGTTATCGCGCTTGGAGGCGATTTTTGCGATAGCAGCGAGCGCGCGCGCGCGCACACACACTTCATCAATGCCAGTAGCGCATCGTCGCGTTGCTTGAAGACTTGCGGAGTCTACGTCGAAAGAATGGGGCCGAAATGCCGCGACTATGGAGCGAGTAACTTATATAGTCGTATATATAATCTTTTTAGAAGTAAATTGAGAACGGAGATAAGAGTCGGTTCGCGTTGTGAAGGTGTTGGTTGTAGTGAGGATTCGGTTTGTTGGATATCTTGGGTTGAAGAGTCTATGGAAAGAGTGACAATGGTTAGATGATTTTGGTTGAATGAATAGTCTTAATGAAATTCGATGACAATGATGGGGAAATATTGAAAAAATACCATATTACATTTATTTTTAACTATTGCTCAGTAAACATTGCCAGTTATTTTTTAGTTATACTGATACTAGAGTATTTTTCATTGACTTATTGTATTTTTCATCATTCTTCGAAAAAAAAGAACAATGGTCCAATATTAAATTCTAATAAAAATAGATCAGTGAGATCTCAAAGACAATAATAACAAAATAGCTTATTCTTTGTTATACAGCTGTTACCTCAGTGACCTACATAAAATTCATACGCCGACCTTTTTCCCCTTCCCTCCCATAAAAAAGAAAAACCTATAGAAACTAATTACAAACCCACGTGGCCACGTCGTAGCCATAACTTCCACCCGCCATTCTATATCCTCCCTATCCAAAAAAAAACCCCTGACATAGCCGAATTAACCCAGCAGCCGTTGTCGCGTCCTCAAAGCTCTATAATCGCGCAGTACGCGTTTAAGAGTGAAGTCACGCAAACCATTTAAAGGCCCATCCAAGCGACTGCATCATTCGCCTGCGCGTGAACGAAGGAACGAAAAGCCGCCCGTAAATTACCAAGTTTATAGCGCGTAAAGGAGAACCGACAGATGGAAAAATGTTATTTCAACTCCTTCTAGAATTGGTTTTTTTTGGAGAGAGAAAGAGAGAGAAATCACCCACGGCAACATATTCACTTGGATCGTGGGTTAAAGCGGACAGGGTAATTTTTCAAAATACATATATATATAAAAGTATTCCATTACCTGATTGAACGTAGCACGAGAGCAAACGAGTAGCAATATTACTCGCTTTGCGTATATATATATATATATATATAGTTGGATTTGCGAACTGAATTAAATGCCGTGCCGTGCAACCTGCTGCTGCCGAGTGATTGATGCATCTCGCTGGATACATTTTATTGGGGAGAACGGCTGATGTGGTATAGTGATGGTGGCGCACACCGTTTGTAGTATATATGTAGTAAATGTCAGATCGATTGGAATTTGTTATTAAATTTTCTGAGAATATTTTATGGAACGCCTGCGCGTTATTATACGTAATATCGTGAATTTGATATATTTAACCTTTTTTTTGTTTAATTTTACATATAGTGTATAGGCAAAAATTTGAGTTATGGTATTCCGCGGAAAATGTTATTAGAGGCGAATTTCGTTATGGTTTACCTTGTGTTTTGCATTTCGATAGAATTTTCGTTTTGAATTTTATAATATTTTACAAAATTATTATTCATAGTCGCACTTTTCGTAGTCAATTTTCCCCCGGAGAATAAAAATGACACCGGCATCTGAATAAAAAACAAAAACTAAACTATTTATCGAGTCAATAAAATATAATATATTTTCTGCATTTCCTGTATCAATGCTTTCGCAAAACAGGCGGCGTTTAAACCCCACTATTTAATGAAAATTTATTGAAAAACGATACCGCATTCAGCGCATGAAAATAAAATATTACATTCGCAAATGCTCGAATATGAGAAAACGTGAAAAAACTCGCTTACGAGAGAGAGAGAGACGCCGTTGGGGAACAGCGAACAATATAAAATGCCGCAGCACACGGGACAGAGCATTTGTGAAACGTCCCTATAGGGAGATTTTTCAAGAAAAGGATGACTTTTTGCAAGCGCCCGTACGGATGCAAAAGGTCGTGGAAGAGAGAGAGAGAGCGAAGTTATCGGGAAAGACCTTTTTATTCTTGAACCACCCGCAGCCGTCGGGATTCCCGACATTTTCTTAGCTGACGCCAGTGGAATTTCAATAATTTTTTTCCTCGAGCGCTGCAATATTTTGAATGACAGTTGACCGTCCGGAAGATTTTCTACGAGGAATTTTCTCTCGTTCTTTCTCTTTCGAGTAAAATAAAAAGGATTAGATTTGCGCTTATACGATGCCACAGAAATTTCTTTATATAGGTCGAAGTTCAAGACTTTACTCACCTACTTCGAATGCATAATAAATCTATTTCCCTTAATAACGCACAAAATTACACACATTACAAGAGAATTTTTTCATATCATACACTTTTACATATCCATATATATATAATAAAAAAAAATTTACATATACACTATTATCATGCTCTTATACCATTATAGCAACTTGAAAAATCGCTGCGATTTTCCCTATTACCCGTACCTTTGCAATTTTCCACGACAGTATGCTTGGCGACGCACAAAAGCACCATCGCGTTTACGCGATCATCCGCTCGAAACTCCCTCTCCGAGCCGTCGAATTTAATAAGGATCGAAGTAAAGGGCTATGTGTGTATATATATATATATATATATATATAATATAGATGCATAAAGGTACCGTGTATTAGTGCATTACACGCCGACACGCGCACGCGGAGTCACGCAAGCGTCTATATAGCTGCTGCTTGGGAATTCGCGCGGAAAGTTTCGTGGTATATAGGGAGAACGGCAGTGAGCAGCATTACACCTCGGCGGCGCGCATATATCGGGATTAGCGGCGGAGTATGTGCAATTGAAAGGGTGTCGGATGGAATTGAGTGTTTTCGTTGTTTGAGTGAATATTAAGTAGATGTGGATAGGATTTAGTATACGTTTTATTATTGTGATTTAGAAATTCAAATTCTGTATATATTGGCTATATGGTTGTAAAATGATGAATTGGGAAGCAGGAGTTTCAGTTAAGATTATAAATATGCGAACGTTATTATACTAAACATTTATAGGGATGTATTTGTGTTAGTAATTTTGCCATATAGAGAATTTTGCAACAAGACTGCAACAATATTGGAACGATTTAAAACATACATTTGAGAATGTTGAAAAACTATAATGAATTAATACTGTCACAATATAAGTTACAAGAATTAATTAATTAAAGACCAAACCTCGAAAATATAGTAAGAATAAGAAAATATTATTTTACAATATTTCCGAAGGGCAATCTTATGTCATTATACCATTTAATTCAACAGCAACAAATTTTTTTAAACAATTCAGAGCATTACGAAAATATACGAAGGAATTGTAACAATTTTTACTGGCCTATTTCCCACTCGCGCGTCCCGTAAAAAGTAAATCTCCTTTAAAAGCATATCGAACACAGCATCAAATAGAAATAAACTTTAACATCTTAGGACGCACTCCTCCCAAACGGCTCAATCAACTCGACGAATAAGCATCAAGCCTAATCGAGATCAAAACTCCGTTCCAACTATGCTATTGCAGTACCCCTGCGTTACGTCTTAAAACACAGAATCTCGTGCTCTCACGTCTATGTATACACGAAATAAAGCGTAACCCCGCGTAGACCTTCACTATAAAGTACCTGTAAAAAAAACCGATTACTCTGCGTATACGCGCACATCCACCGAAAATCGCGCGATCCTTTGATGTTCGTATATATAGCCACGTAGCATTACGCACCCGTCAAGCCGTCGACGGTCAGCTATAGCTTATATACCTGTATAGGTATAGAATAGAGTATATAGCAGCTGCCGATGCGAGCTCAAGATTCTGTTACACAAGAGGATGCCGACGACTATTGACATGTGCATCAGTGTGTGTGTGTGTATATAGGAAATGGGTCGACGGTTATTATACGCACGCGTTTTCGAGAGGTTAAGTAAGTGTAATTTGGTTTACACGTTAGAGCGAGAAAGTTAAGTTCTTTTGTCGATCGTTAACGTGAAATGACAAGTCGATAACAATAAATGAAGCTGTATTGTGCAAGGAATTTCATGATAACAGAGACGATTAAACTAGGATAATGCGTATAGCATTTTTAAAGATGTGTAGTACACACATTATATATATATATATATATATATATATATATGGGTGTATACAAAGTGCACACGTGTACGCAGTAAAAGTGAGAAAAATCTATATGATGCATCGTAGAAAAGGAACGCCAGCGCCATTAGTCTCCCCTTTATCGGCCATTTACTACAATGGAGTGAGAGAGAGAGCTGCTACACTCTTTCTCCGTGTGATGTCCGCGCAATGATTTTTAACGATTATATAAAAGTTTACTAAAATCTTTTGGAAAGTTTCCGCTTCCCCCTCCGTCGATGCCATCAGCCATTGAAAATCGCTGCTTCGTTCGAAGTGCCTATAGGTTATATAGTTCAGACGCTTCCATATAAATCCGAACGTCGAGAAGCGACGATAAATTTGAAAAGGACGAATTTAGAATTTTATAGCGTTAGTCGTAAGTGTACGTACTAATCTTTTGTGTGTCGAGGTAATTAGGTAGTTGCCTGCATAGTAGGTTAGATTAGATTAATTAAATCAGATCAAAGACGGTATAATTTTATTTTAATACCATACTCTTGTAACGAAGCGAAAGACATCACGCAGTAACGAAATTTTTTATCAGCAAAGAAATTCCCAACCTTTGAATCAAGTTCTAAAAAGATTTTCTCCTCATGCCACGAGCAATCTGCAACCCTTATATATATACTCGAATCCAAAGAACAAATTCGTATCTTATATACGCCGATCTCGAAAATTTCAGTAAATATTGTCCTTCGTCGTTCTCGCTCACTCGCGCGTACGCCGCGCACTGTGTCGCGGCAATCGAAATTGAAATTGCGGACGTGAGTCTCTCATCGGTCGCTCGCTACCACGCGGCAGTGCAGCTTAACCAGCCTGAACGTATATAGCGGGCAAATAGATTTCATCGATACCGAGGGCTGCCTTGGGGATTTTCTCTGGCTGGTTTCCAATGCAAAATTACCCCTCGACCGGAAACTGAGGATGAGAGTGGGAAAAGGAGGAATAAAGAGAAAAGAAAAGTCACGAGGAAACGAGCCTGCCGTATAATCGCGTGAAGAAGTGTCTTTTTTTTTATATTGGGATGAAGGAAGAGAGTTGGTTTAAAGGTGTTGGGAGTTGGATAGAATCGGTTCTTGGATTTAGTAAGTGGTTATGCTTTTTAAACGACGAAGGTAATAACTGACGGTAATGGAAACGAACCTTTTATTAAATATATATTTATTTCTTAAAATTGATTGAATATTTTAGACTATTTTAATCTATTTAAAATATTTCAAACTATTTTTGGCTTGACAGTTGACGCGGGATGAATGTTGACGTACGTTTGGTAATTGAATTTCAATCCGATCAAACTTGAATCCACTCTGTTCTTATTAATTTTCGCTCTATTCTTTCTAGTGTTCAATATTTCCCAAATTCCAACTTCAATATTTTTTTTTAATTCTACGTATTTTAATAGATTTACTGATGCTTTTATAATTTTAAATAAATTCAAATATAATCGTTTAAAGCATACATACATCGTCTTCCTTCACAAAATCCCACAACTTCTATTTTCAACTATCCAAAATCCGATGACTCAGCAACTTTCTCTGACTACAGCCAGCGTGCAAACCTAATAATACAAAATTCCAACGATTTTCCTAGGAAAAAAAAAGAAGTGAACCAGCCGAAGAAAAAAAAGAGGAATTACCCATTCAGCTTAAGCTCCGAATTTCAATCTAAATGCAAAATTTGAAATTCCGCGGAATATATATATATATTCGTGTGAGTAGAACTGTCCACAATTTTCCCTTTACGTTCTCTAATTTCCTGCGCAGCAACGGACTGCCCTTTTTACACTTGGACTGAAAAATCATCCTCTCGGTTACAGAGACACTTGTCTCCTGCCATCAGCCACGTTTTATACTAGCGACGAGACGATTCACCGCAACTCATAACTATTCATTGACTTTAAAAATGAGTCTCGGATGCCGGTGAGATTTTTTTCGTAGTCGGCATGAGTTGAAGCTTTTTTTTATAAGGGCGAGTATTTATGTGTTGGATTATATGAGATTTTTTGTGACTAAATTTAAATACGAAATATGATAATAATAATAATCAAAATATAAATTCGGAACGACATGTGGTATAATTTCAAAGGTATATATGTGAATAAAGTGATAATTTTTATTCCTTATAAATATTTATGTTTGTTATTATGTAGTGAATAAATATTTATTCTCAAATATATATTTATTAAACATCGATGTTTCATTTATTTGTCAGTTATATATTAGACATTTGCATACAAGCGAGGAAAAAACTGGGTTTATTATCCGATAATCGGAGAAACATTGGTATATGAATAACTTAATAAAATGTCTTTTTATAAGATTGACCTGAAATTCTCGCGCACCAAACGCATTCTCGTCACGACAGTTCTATACTTTCGTTATAAATGCACGTGCAAGCGCGACTCTTCAGCCCGGATAATTAAAAAAAACGTACTTTTTAAAAGCGTATTAACCTTTTCAGTAACAGACGCCCATATATCGGCGTCTTAATTTTTTTCATATTTTTCAAAATTGATGCAGGATTTTGAAAATTTTTTGCATTTTAGCTACTACTGTACCTAGACTATTGAGTCATGGAGATATTTCGTGAATACATGATTGTTTATAATTATTATAAATGAACAATTGTCAAAAAACATGAATTTTTGAGAATTTAATACGTTAGCGGTGAAATTTGATAAGTAACATATGCTTTTTATAATTGGAATTCTTTGATTGATGAACAAAGATTATAGGATCGCCATTAGGTTACGGCGACCATAATGACTACAAGGATGGTTTTCACCCCATTACAAGTGTTGTTTTTTGATATTCCATTTTTTAGACTTTGGATTCGGTTTCAGCGTTAAAAAATACGTCGGAAATCTATATTTACACTTTTGGACCAATTTACCTGAATTGCGTGACTGAAGGGATTGAGGAAAATTAGAGAGGAATTTACTGAAATGGATCAAAAGTTAAAGCTTTTATATATATTACTCGCACATAATTCTCTATACTGTCTAGAAATATTTTAAAACACGCACTTATCCAAGACACAAATAAATACATATATACTCTTTCATCGCCTTTCGTCCCCTAAAATGACCACTTACCAACATCTCTCTCTCTCTCTCTCTCTGAATCTCATAAAAACTTGAAAAATCGAATAATCGACCCGCACCCTGTCCATATGCCTGACCCTTTTTACTCGGCAACCAGACGGCACACGCGTTCTTTCCCACCCATAAATCGCGCGCGCGCGCATGGCCACAAAATTACTGGGAGGAGAGTAAGGGGAGGCCTTATTGATGACAGTCGTTACGCGACGCGGACAACGCTGTGGCTGCAGCGGGAAAGAGCGAGAATTGAATTACCATATAGAGTTAGCGCGAATTTCGAGCGAGCTTTGTCAAGTATAAATCAACGCGTCGAATATGCGCTGTACGATATCATTAGCGAGAGCTGAGAGAGATCAGCTTTTGTGCGTGACTGATGGGGTGGGTAAAAGGAAGCGACATGAAAAGCAAGCGGAGAGAGAAAAGAAGTGCCGGAAGTTTTTAGGAAACTGTGGATGAGAAAGGTTGAAGGCAAAGGGTTCTAATTTTAGTTGTGAGGGAGAAAGGGTCGCGTGAACTACGAGTAGGTATTTATTTGCTTGGAATAGGTTTGTTTTTTTATATTGTTTTTGTAGTATATTTTAAGTGTGAAAAATTCGTTTATTAATTCATAATAAATTAAGTTAACGTTAAACAAAGGTTTATAATAAACGTTAAGAATTATTTAACAAGGCCCCATGAAATTCTGTAACGTATCACTAATCGAATATCCGGAAAATGTTCGGATATATATATAAGCATTCATCGAAATTTCGATTACCGCTCTGTATATCCCTTGGTATATCGGCTTTAAACGCGCTCGTCGCGTATAGAGAGCAAAGCAGGTCGGAGGAATTAAACAGGAAGATGCGGCGCGTACACGCATACGCAGCGCGTGACAAGCGAGACTTTAATATCATTTTATTAAATTATTCCGTCCGGATGACGTTTCCCGAATGTATCTGAACGAGTTTTGTTTTTATCGATCGTTGTTTGTAATGAAATTATCGTGCGATGATTGTTCGCGTTAATTATTATTAGGTTTTTGAAGTGACGATCGCCGAAAAGGTGAAGGTTATAAGTATAAATATATATATATATATACACGCGAGTGAATTGTATTTATTTTAAACTTTTTATTCTGATCACCAGCACTCGGTAAATTTTTAATAAGCTTATATGACACACCTGAAAAAAATGTAATTAACAGCCTCCCTCAGCGAAAATATATCCAACTTGCTAATAAATTATTTTAATCAAATTAAACACTCTCACGTATAACTTGGCTGTATAAGCTACGACCACATGTAATTATACATATATGTATTATAAGTGTATATGAAAAACGCGTAACTCTAGAAAATACACAGCGATATGGGAGGAAAAATGATAGTGTCAACTGGGTCGAGCTCCTTTTTTGCCCTCGCGCAGCTTGTCAAGTCAACGCGAAGGGCGCCGTGTACTTTGTATACATTACCTCGCGACATTATACAGGCGCTATGTAAATACGTCTTGCGCACGTGCGAGCTTTCCCTATCCTTTGCTCTGCGCTCTTAAAAGTAAGCAGAGAGCAACGTAGACCCTAATGTTTTTTTGCTCATTCACAAGGCTGCTACAGCGAGCGGTTCTTCTGCTCTTCCGGTATAGCGTATAAGAGTTTTTTTCCGGTTGGGTTGGATTCTAGGGCGCTTTTGGACCACGTCGATGGTAGTGACGGTGGTGGTGGTAGTTCGAACGAAAATGAAGGAAGTGAAAAGGTGCTGCTGTGTTGATTTCACTTTTTAGAGAAAAATTTATGACTGTTGGTTGTACAGATGTATTTACAGGTGGTTATGGAAATGAAAATTTTAATATGGTTTTGTAGTGCAGTTTGTATTTTTAATTTTATAATGCTTGTTAATGTAAGTGAGACGATAAAATGAAATACAAGAGAAATGCGGTAAATAAAGGTAGATGTTGAGAATCGAAAAAACATGTCATTTTATACCTTTACGAGGTAAAAGTATCATGGCCAAACTGCAATTTTTTGACATTATTTAAATTTTTTCCAGAAACGTCAAATTGTACTTTAAAAAGAAAATATAAATATTTATCCTTTTCTATATAAAAATCTCACAAAACAATCCTTATAATTATATTATATACTTAAAATATTATAACATCCACAATTAACCCTTATTAAACCATTAAAAAATATTTCTTCAAACCGAGTACCGTTCATTTGACGAAAAAAAAAAATCTCACCACGTATTCCCATCATTTCTCTCGTCAGCTCTCTACAAGGTTCGTTCAATATTGAGACTCACAATACACAGTGCTTTAACGCACTTTAGACAGGAAACAAGAGCACTAGCTTATACTTACAACTCCGTCGTCGTCGCGTCGCGTCGGGTGAGATTATTGTTTCACTCGAAAGGGCCGTAGCGCGAAGGCTACTATACTTTTATCGTCGTCGTCGCTTATTACGACGTTAATTCGCATCTCCTTTGTCCTACCATTGAGGCACAAGAAGGGCCACCGCTGCCGCCGTCGTGAAAAATGGAAATAACTTTTTCAATGGGTTATGAGGCGCAAGCTTTGCGCGCTAGCGTTTAAGACGGCACTTTTACTTCGCATCAAGATGAAATGAAAAATCTTTTCTTTTTTTTTTTTTTTTATGGAACGCAAATTTTATATATATATATATATATATATATATAAAGTGGAGGTCGCTGCGCTTTGTCTACAACGGTTTTAACGATGGTTTAGGGTACGATGACGTGACAAAGAAGAAATATTTTATTTTAAATATATATATATATAATTTAATATTGCAGATTTTTTTCTCGCACAACCATAAACTTTTTATCATTGCACCGCATCTATGGAGACCGCATCAAAGCTCGTATATATATTTATTTAACGCCAACTATTTGTTGATTTATCTACGCTCTTTCACCAGTACTATCATTGCGCTCACTATTCGTTCATGTCCCTCAGTAAAGAAACAAAATGTCACTACCCACACCGCCCGGCTACAAAATACTTTCCGCACGCGCGTATCAATATTCCGCAAAAAAAAGAAAAAAAAAAGAACGAAACAACGGACAATAACACAGTCGCGCAATTATATACCTACTCACGCATATATATATATACATGTATACATTGTACACAGCCGGATGATAAATATTCCCTTAAAAGCCACCGGCGACAGTGGCATCGTCACCTGTATCAAAAATTCATTCAACCTCTGGCATACATATACACACACACACACGAGGTTATATACAACTATACGTTACGAAAATAGAACCGAAAACGAGCTCGCCGAAAAATTAAAAACGGGAAAAATAAAAGTGGAACTCGGGGGGTGCAAAAAAAATACACACACACACACTATACAAAAAAAAGATAGAAATCCTGGTCGTAAAAGGAGCACGGATAAGAATTCCCCTTTTATCTTTCTCGTGCGACTGCCCGGTCTGCCAGGGATTTGATCGTGCGTAGTCGCATGGGTCAAGCAGTCGTTCCGTCTATATATGTATATATATGCGTATACAGAGAAACGTATCCTCTCGTTTCGTAGGTATATATATCCCATAGGTCTTAAAATCCCGCAACGCCGTAATCGACGATCGTAAAACCACTGCATGGTGGTCGTAATACCTGTGTCTCACTCTATATGCACGAATAAGTGGAGTGCGTGTGTCGGTGCGTATA
>JAWWEQ010038984.1:0-19075 GCA_035583055.1 Torymus tubicola
ATATATATATATATATATATATATATATATAAGAAGCAGCCGAGTGTATGTATATAGTGTCGGAATAAAAATACACTCGTGATGCGCGCGCGGCAGGAAGATCGTTGTTATCTCGCTGGTTATGCGCGCCATGACGATATTCTTACGTATTATAGTGTCAATTTAACGGCTTCATTAGAGAGAGCTCGAGCTATACTGACTTTTTTACGCGCGGATGTAAGAATTAGAGAGGGGAAAAGAATGAGTGAGTAAATCTTGGGAAGCAGTGTGTGTTCTTTTTTTTTCGTTGCACAGATGTGTCGCGTGTATAGTATAGTCGTTTATTTTTGTATAGCCGCACGAGGTGTTTTTAAAAATCGTTTGTTTGATTGTACAATTTGTATATATGTGTGTGTGTGGGTGTGATTCGATGCCGTATTGTACAGGTTTATTTTGTGTACATTAGGTTGTGAGGAAGACACTAACGATATAGTGGGATGGTAATGTGTGTTGTATGCTTATTTTTGTTAATTTAAAGATTTGTAAATATAAGATGTGTGAAGTTGAAATGTTTATTATAGGTAAAATAACGTATTGTTCGTGATAATTATTATCCGTTTCATCTCGCGTTGAAATCCGACGAATAAATTCAATAACTGACCGTGACACGATTATTTATTAAGATAGATATAGGTAATGTAGTTAAGTACACACTTAATTTCTAATGGACTATTTCCTTTTACACTGAAAGTTTTAGAAATCTACACGATAACCAACGAACTTGAAATGTATATTTATAGTTTAATAACCGATTAACCTTCTTTCCTTCCTTACTTCCTTACCGCTACTAACCACTAACACATCTACATCTACATCTATATATACCACAACATGAAAACAATTAATTTCAGTTCCTCTATCTCCCATTACAATAATAAACACCTCTCAGCTCACCTTCCCCCGGCATTATGTAAATTTAACAATTCGTGACAAGAATCCATACCCACACACCTCCACGATAAATCACCATACACGTATACGATGCTCTACCACCTTATATACCCATCTATTTTGAAATTAAAAACCACACACTGTCCTATAAATACACCTCACAGCACCTTTGATCAACCCACGGGTTCCCCTCCCTCCCTCCCCCTGTATCCTTATGTATATATACGGGATAAAGGAAAACTCAGCCTCGCTCTGATACGATCTGACGTGGAACACGTGCCGCATGCGCGTCTAAAATTAAAACACGACGGCAGTGGTATAAGCGGCCGGAATTTCACGTGTTTTCTATATACTACTTACTCCCCCATCTTCCGTACGTCTTCCGTTATGGCGCGTGCCTTGGGTTATTTCTGGAACGTTATATAGCCTAGTATATATACATACATGAAAGGTCCTTTGGACGGGATTTCCGTATAAAGATGAATAGCGCGCGGATGGTATTCCGTATATTTTTCCCTCCTTAATTATCAGTTCATCCTCCAAAATTTACCAACCCCGTATATATCTCTCTAGTTCAACTTAAAATCACCCTTATACTACTACATACTCCAACGTGAATTTTTACACTCCACAACAACGAAAAGGACTCTCCAGAGGCAAACGAGAGTAAGCGCGTTCACTCACTCATTCTCTCTCTCACTTGTTTCCGCTCACGTTCTTTTATTTGCTTCTATACACCACACGTACCTACTCTCTCTCTTGCTTTTCAGCCTTTGTACGAAAGCGCGTGCACACTCGCGCTTAGTTTCACGCGCGGTTAAATGCCCGCGACGACAAAAAAAAACAGCAGCAGCGTGGTACAATGAGACGTAGCCGCACACTGCTGTATAAGCATGTGTATATGTGTGTATATACGTAGAGAGAAAGGGAGTAGTAGGGAATTGTCGCTTGTACACGCGTTTATCCGTTGTCTGCTAATTTTAGCTCCTCGCTGTGGAATTTTGAGGAATGCTAGGGTGCAGAGCCGAGGGTTGACGCGTAATGTTATTTGCAAAATGTTGGTGTATAGTTGGCTACAAGGGTGAATGTGTATATGTATATAGTGGAGGTGAATTATATTCTGACGTTATAGAAATTAAATGCTGCGGATAAAGGATGCGGAAAATAGCTTGAAGAGCGATGACAATATAATAGCTGTGTGTTGGTCATTTGCGTGCACTCGGTTAGTGGTTTAATTGGCATTTGTATTATATGAATGGATTAAAAAAAAAAGGCTACGCGAGTACTGTAACATAAAAGGTCATTGAAATCATATACCGTATGGTGTAGCTTTGCAGTATAGTCAGTGTTACATGTACATTGTTTACATAAATAGCAGCGCATTCTTTGGTACAATGAAAGTAACTTTCTATATTGTAAAACTAATCCAATTTTAAGTTACATCGGACTTTCGATTTGGAATGTTGTTTGTATCTAAACACTACTGCTCACGTATCCAAAAAGGCACATAAACACAACAACGCGTATATATAGCTAAATAAGTCTCACAAGAAACACTTTAATTTTGAAAAAAAAGAAACTACAGCTGGTTCTGCGCGCGTTTATATCCTACTGAACCTCTCCTCCCACACTTATATACATAATACCACCAACAACAACAGAAGACCCTATTTACCCACACCCACCCTATACATACCCTTCCCTCAACAAAGTCACACTTCAGTATATATACGACACTCTCTCCCCTTTTCACCCACCCCACCACAGTTCTAAACCTAAACGCGCGCGTACAGCAATAACCTTCAAAAATATATAACTGATCCCCCTTCACCTCTTTCGTCGCACCGTTAACTTCCAAATTCTCCTCCCTCCCTTAATTCTTAACGCGCGCGCTCGTATATATAAAACTCACCCTAAAACCGGAGACCGACCCCCTCAAGCTCTCACATTGCCTACTATATATATACACGTCCTAGTCGTCGTTGTCGTATACCGCAGCTGGCGACCGGAAGCATGTCTCGCCGCATGCATGCGCTGCGTTCGAGAAGCCAACGAGCGAGAAAATAAAGTCGAACGTGTATGTATAGAATTATAACACTTTTATATATCTGTTACCTGAGGCGCTGATAACGAGGCGCAGGTTTCACTTATAACTTTTCGTATATATAGCGTGCGAAACTGCTACGTCGACGGGTTCGGAGTCCGAAAGCAAGCGGCAAATGTATAGTAGACTTACTCGGCGAATCCTCAAGCGCGAAACTTTAGCGAAGATGGCGAGCGGTTGATAGTAGCGCAAATATATGCTAAGGTTGTAGCAGTGTGCAGAGGAGAAAAGTTTTTGGACGCCGGATTTCACGCGGACTGTGTACATGTATATATAAAGAGTATACGCAAGTGTGTTTTTTGCGTTGCGCAATGGTTGGATATACGTATTCGATGAGTTTTTGGCGTGAACTGTTCGTTTTTGTGAGACGCACCGATGTGTGTATATATATATGCAGTATGCAACGATGATTGGAAATTTTATTTTGTCGTTCGTTTATTTTGTATATATACAGTGAACGAATAACAAACAATGTATACCTTATATCTTTTATTATCTACCGATCTATATATATAGAGAAGACTTGACCGACCAAAGGCAATCACCCTCGACAACATCTATATAGAATCCAATCGCGTATATACTCTATATAAAAACCGTTGCAACACTACGCGGAACCTGCATTTTCTCCGTGAGAGACCGAGAAGAAGATTTTTCCTAGAACGAACCGTGAGAGAACGCGAGAAAATAGCCAGCAGGCCAAAAGAGAAAATCCCTTAAATCCTTCGTCACTCTCTTTTCCTTTCCCACTTGAAAGAACTGCCCGTCGACTCTATCCAGAACCCAACCCCTCGCTCATATCTCTATTTTCCGCGCTTTTCCTTAGCTGCACGCTTCCTACGTTATCTTTATATCCGAATACCTACTACTCTTCTCTCGAGATAAGCCGAAAGACCCAACTACATTCTCAGACCCTACGTATATAGCAATTATTTTCACGACCGTGATATATATAAATACATCAATATACATTTGACAACTCAAAAAAAGAATCAACAACGGTGTAATTTATTACCATCCGTATATATACGTGAAAAACCAAACCTGTCGCCTGTTTGGTCTGCGAATAAATTATCACTCGCGTGGATATAATTAGCGTGCGAGCCGCTATATACTTCCCTTATACGTATATCTGTATATGTGTAAATGAGGACTTCGCTTGGTTCTCTCTTGCACCGCGGGTGTCCGAACAGGTCCCTCTGCACGTACCATCTCAGACACGAAATCTCAATTGCTTTCTGGAATACATATATATACCTACACACGGTTTGTGCTCAAGGTCTGGTTCCTTTCAAGGGATACGTATATACGTGTGTGTGTTGTGTCTTGAAGCCGCGGTAGCTGGAAGCCTGTTATTATGTGTATGTATAGTGGAAGAGAAGAATTTTTTGGGCCGAGGAATGGATGAGTCAGAAGTGCAGGGGAAGGGGAGGGGGGTTTGTGCATTTTTTGATGGTGATTAAGAGGTATATAAGGAAGGAGTATGGTTACGTAAGGGGTGCTCGAGAGGTTGTATATTAACGGTGGAATGTTACGTAAGTATAAGATGGTGTAAAAAAAACGCAATTATGTTTGTTTTTCGTATATTTAACGTTCATGAGGATTTTTTCAAAACATAAACGTAACGGTCAACACCATATACATTTACATTTTAAGCAAAAAGGAAAAAAAACTTTAACTAATCCCACCTCCTTACATTCCACACGTATCCTCACGTTCCTTTGCATTTTCCTACACGCACCGTCAAAAACAGCCGCATCCATATATCCATAAGCGTCACCTCCCACATTGATTTATACGCATCAGCTCGCAACCGCCCATATCCACAAATCATTTGTTCTCTACCCGAAAATTTGCATTTCCCGCTTGTCTACGCTCAAAGCGCCACGGAAATGACAATTCCTCTTTCTATATATACACACCTGATGAATCAAAATCTCCTCCTCTCTCCACACACACACACACACACTTCCCAACCCAAAATTCTTCAACTACCGCAGGCTTGTATATACCTACCAACGTTATAATGAAAACACACGCAGATATATATATATATATATAGTCAACGGTTCGCGCGCAGGTGCGCTATATACAACGCTGCTGCAAGCCGGCTGCTCGCGTCCGATAACAATTTTCGTGCCTCGCGCCAATTACACACGTGTATGCATGTGTATACGTATATATATATGTAGAGAGGCTTCCGCCTCGTCGTCACCTGCGCACAGGCCATGAGCGTATAACGTTGCTGGCGCAGTGAGAGAGCTTCCTTGTTTTTTACGATATACTACGTGTATGTGTATGTGTGCGGATACATGTTTGCGTTGGCGGTGTTGTGTTTTTTGGGTGTATATAGGAAACCTGTTATTTCGAAGCTGCATGTGTGGGTGTATGCGTGATAATGTAGTAAATATAGTGATTATATAAGGGTTAGTTAAACATGTTGCGTTTGTGTGTGTATGTTTGAAGTTTTTTTGAGTTTTGGAGCGGAGATCAAAACAACGTAATTAAAATCTGAATTTTGAGAGTTGGCTTGTTTGCGTTGAGTAATTAATTTTGGATGATTGAAACGAATATTCGTAATTGTTAATATAAGCTAATGTATTTTGTAAAGTAAATAATTATCTTTACTGTATATCGTAAGCTAATATATCATAGCTAATTACTCGCGCACTCTATAAAATCATTACTCTTAACGAATAATTTAAAATACAAAATCTATTTAACCGAATTGTCTAACAATATCTTTGTTCTTTTCTGTTTCAGGTACGTATCAAATCCAGAGCTTCAAATTTTCCATATTAGTATATACCCAACCACTGGTAACGTACCACTATAAACACAAACAAAACCAACACGTCACCATCCAAAACAAAAAAAAAAACAAAAAACAACAACCACACCGATTAAATCACCCACCCCTAATACCCATATATAGCTTATCCAACAAATTAAAGAACCTTAGCCGTTCAAAGCGCTCGGTTTATATTGAACGACGAATTCGCAACATCAACCGCAAACAAAAGAGACCGACAAGCCTCCTCTCTCTCTCTTTGCTAATAACCCCCCAACCCCTCGACATCTCTCCTCGGAAAAGGGAATTAAAAGCGCTCACTACACTCAAAGAGGGAAGCGGTGTGGCTTTAAAAAAAATTCCAACTGACAATGGCGCCTCTCCCCCCTACGTTCTGTGTGAGTGAGGCACTTTTCAACGGCGGTTTCCCTTTTTTCGCGAACGGAGGAACAGAGAGAGAAGAAAAAAAAGCACGACGCACGGGGCGTGCAAAAAACGCCGGTCGGGTGGTTGCGGAAAGAGAAAAGAAAGAAAAAAAGAGGTGGTGGTGGAGAAAGGTAAATGGTCGACCGGCAGTTTAGGCAATTGGGTAGATATATTATAATGTGTATTATGCGTGCTTGATTTGTCACTGATTATGGTATAATATCAGTTCGAAAAAATTATAGTTGCAACCTCGGACGTTTAATAACATACAATTATATTCTCATACGTACCAATAATGTTAAACGAACCAAACGCCCTCGCAATGCAAATTATCACGAGTATACCGTGTCGATTCAGCGTATATACACGCGGAAATGGAAATTAAATTTCACTATATATATACAGCGCGAACAGGCGCGTTGAAAAGTATAAATATATATATGCGCTGTACTATATAACGACCGCGTGCGGATATAACAAGTACCGTGATTTTATTGTTACTACTTCTGTATATACAGAAACTTTTAACGAACCGAACTGTCGCCTATACACATTCAGAATAATTTCTATTAAATTCAACCGTCCACCATATACGCAATTTATATATATATTTTTTGTTATATCCACTATCCTTATATACATATATATATATATATCTCAACAACAACGTACACCCAGAAACTTTTCTCTCCCTCAATACATATATATATCTCGCACCACGCGCATTTGTATTCCCTCGCGCCGTGGTACGAAAAAAAAAACACCGGAGAAAGTCGTTGGCTCGCGTGGGGGGTTGCTACTGCGGTGGCTCGAGTCGTTGTCTGGCCGGCGACCTCGCTGCGGGTTTATATTGGCCATTGTCTGGGCAGGAGAAAGAGAGTGAGAGGGCTGCTAAATTTTTCACAACTATTCGCACGCTCGCTCGGTGAGGTTTGGACTTTTTATTCGATTGTGCGCGAAAGAGAGAATGACTTTCCGGTCGCAATGGTGTATATATATATATAGGAGAGGTTAATTATTCAGAGGTGTGATGTAGTGTGTATATATGAAGTGGGAGGAGGAGGAGGATGAGGTGTGAGTGGAGTAGTGCTGTGTATGTATATGTGTAGATTGTTTTTGGCGAGTGTATAGGTATAGTTGAAGGCGGTGATAGAATTATAGCGTTTTAGTGGATTGCGCGTGTTTTTATGGCACGTTGTTTTATGCGACGGTACGATTTGTTAAAGTAATCTAAAAGTAATATTCTGTATGTGAGAATGGATGAAATTACATTGGTGGTATTATTCGCACACTCTGTAACATTCATTTAATGAAATTTTACCCAATTACATATATGAGCGATTCTTCATCAAACTCTCTTGCACCTTGAAAAAAAAACACTCGATACACTAATAATCCTATGCACACCAGTACCACAGCAATCGAGAAAAACACACCAAAAAACGACCCAAACATCCCGTTCAAATATTAACCTTCGCGCAGGTTATACGAGATATTATTATATTCGACTCTTCGCACTCACAGCAAACGTATATAATATCCCGAGGGCAAGGTGTTTCGTCGACCCTCATACACACACACACACACACACACATAAATATACAACCATGGCATCCCTTTCCCATGACCCACATCATCCATACATACATACATACGATCGTGTACAAACTACACATACCGCGTGCCGCGGGGGTCGTTACCCCGCACGTGCACGCGCGCGGCGATATCAATCGCGCATAGTAGCTTGCGTTACGCGAACATGTGCATATACGCCTCGCGTATAGGTTGCGCCCTTTGTATTACATATAAAATGTATAAGATGGTGCAACAGTTGTGCGATTATTATTATTTCTTTCTATATATACGCGTGTGTGCGAATGGAAGATTATAGACCGGCACGTGTACGCTGCAAAGTGTAACGATTACATGTACGCGCAGTGTATATATATGTATGCAATGTGTGACACGTGGTATATAGGGAGAGATGCTGCGAATTTTATTAACGGATAGCTAATGGACCATTGATGATTACTACGATAATGTATATTATACAAAAGGGTGGGTAGTTCAAAGCGGTCGATTAACGATTATGTATATATAGGTATACACGGGCGTACAGTAAGGAATTTCTCTATAGACGCAGCATTTATATAATATAGATCGTCTCAGGTATAATACGATGCACGCGACAATTCAATTCCACATCGTATTTATCAATACCGCATACCCCTGGCGCGGGGTTCCGCGAAATCAAATTACCGCTTATATACAGGGCGAGGCAATCAATCCATCGTATCGTCGCCGTATAGCTCAAGATAAAAGCCACTACCTTCTCTCTCTCTCGTATACGAAATCCACTCGAGACTCATCCTCTCTCTCTTTCTCTTCCTCTCGTTCATAAGATATATATATATATACACACCCATCGGTCCGACGACGACGTGCGCATGTATGTCTCGACCGTATACACCAGAGGACAATACATCCTCCCTCTCTCTCTCTCTCTCTCTCTTCCTTTCTTCATTCTCTTTTTTTCTTCACTCTTTCACGTCGGGGGCGAGCGAGAGGTTCATTGTGTGCGCTTATACTACCGCCGTCGCAGCCGCCGCCGTCGTTTTGTGCATCGCGCACTCGAACGCATAATCCGCATCGTACGTGTCTGTATGCGTATATGCGTATGTGTGAGGCGTGGGACGGTTGATGGCTCGGTTAAAATGGTGGGGGGTAATATATATATAGTGAGGAGCGAGAGAGAGAGAGAGAGCTTACCTTAGAAGCTTTTTTGTGTATGTATTATACGTGAACGCGTCGATGATGCGAGAGAGGGGAAGAGAGAGAGAGATGGCGACGTGCATATTATATATATATAGTGGTGTAGGTGTAGGGAAGCGAAGGTATATCACATGGTTTATAGGGTGGCGAGAAATTTCGTTGCTTTTTGGCAGCTGGAGTGAAGGTTAGAAGGTAGTGTAATGCAACCTCAGAGAGGTTCACAACTTAGACATCAGAATATTTTATTACTTCTAAGTAGAAATAATATAATTATGTTATGATTGTTTAAAAAAAAGCAACGTATATATTACTTATCGTAAAGAATAAACTATTAACTAAATTCAACTCACTCCGGAACTTAAACACATCTTATTCCATGAAATTCGGTAACGATCACCATGAGCACTTCAACAGCTTCCACCTCATGTTTTTTTTAATTACCAGCACTTTACCTTAGTATCAACATTTCACTATATACCGCGCCGTATACCCGAGAGCCGTGCGAAACGATCGTCCATACTATAATAAGCATAATATAAACGTTCCGTCGAATTACACTCGCACGCGTGCGCCCACGCGTTTGCTCAACTATTATAACAGCATCGTACGTACCCGCTTCTCAGTATATATACCGAAATATAACGAATTCAAAGCAGCCGCACCAACAACGAAACGATCGCTCGGAAATTGAATTCCCTACAGCATATGGTATAGCAGCAGTGTAGCTTATACCGAACGATTAAAAAAAAAAATCATCTGGGGTACTACATCGGCAGATGTCGAAAATTCGCTTCCGTCTCTCTCTCTCTTGCGGTTGATGTTGCATATATATATATACGCGTGCCCTTTTTCCCGCCAGCGACAGCGGCGTCACCGACAAATCGCATTTAAATATCAATGGGAACGAAGGGAGATGGTGGAGAGAGGGAGGGGGGGATCCTTAACCTCAATCCTACTCTCTTGCAGCGTTATGCGCTTTACGGTATAGTAGCGGTCGACCGACGCTTATGCTTATTGAATTTAAGAATTAACGCTCGTATAACGCGCGCTCGCGCGCAAGATGCAAATTCGATTTTCGGAGCGCGGCCTCGATGTATATGCGCATACGTGTGATGTTTGGCCGCGTACTCTAGATTCTTGGTTCTGTGTGGCATGAGGGAGTTAAATGGTGAGGTGTAATTGACCGATGCGTGGGTATAATGATAAGTAGTGGTGAACATTTTAAAAAAATTAAGTAATATTTCTAGAAAGTTGCACGTATTTTAAAATTGAGTCACTATCATATCAATTATATCACGTCGCTTTTATTATATTTCATAATGATACTTTTGACTAACAATTTCCACCATAATTCCTCATCACTTCCTATAATATTCCCACCCGGAAAAACAACAACCACCCACGTCACATCATACACCCAACCCAACTCACTCGTCCTCACCATATACGTCGCGAACGAAAACTATACACATACACACACAACTCGAAGCATATACGTGCGCGTGCACTCGCGTGAACTCGCGTTATCGTCCTCGCACTCTCGTCGCGCGCATGTAGGGATTATTTCGCTCGTCAACGGGCTTTAACTCTATATGAGGATATAACGCGACACGACGACGAAGAAGGTGTTGTAAAATTACGCTCTAACGACGCGACGATAAGCTTATGGGGGGTAGGGTGACGGAAAAATTGTGATATTAGCAAGTGTTGTGTATAGTCGTTGAGCTATTATAGCTGTTGTTGTTAGGAAAATTTAATTTCCGAGGTAAGATAAGGCTTTAAAAACTCGACGGCAGCGGCGGTGGTTCTTTAAAGGATTGGAGGAGATATAACGTAGAGGTATTGTTAAGAACGAGGGACAGTGAATCGTTCGAATTTTTGTTCACGAGTAAAGCGGATAAAGTAAACTTTTCCGAACGAGTGTAACTATATACGTTGTCAGTAAAAATAATACCATACATGTATATAAAAACGTGTACCGAAACAAAAAATGTCAAAGTAAATAGAAGAAACAGAAAAAATTATCTACGTTATAACGAGAGTAAATACACTACACGGGGAATGTAGCGAATTTTTCCACAGTCTGTCGCGCTTTTAAAATAAATTCCATTTACCCGAATAAATATACACACACGCTCGCGTATACTATAATAAAATTACAGTATACATATATACGTGCCCCGATAAATTCATTCCACCGAATTCACGCGGAGTTACAATTTTTTCGCTTATACCTTTATACACATATCCCTTTTTTTTCAATCTCTTCGTCCGATCACGATTCTAATCAAGCGTTACATACATTCCCTTCGCCAACCAACCTATATACACATCCTCCGTAAATCCTGATTTACCGAGTTATACATACACATATATAACGTAGACTCCAGTGAGTGCGAAGAGCCGATAAGACATGTGCCGACAAGTTTCCATCCTCCTCCTCCTTCTATACACGTATTATTCCAATTCGACAACTACGTATATATATACACGTTAAAACCGCATATATATGAAAAAAGTATACGCATCATCTTATAACGCTCGACTGCGCTGCTACCTGTCTCTTGGGATTTAACTACTATAACTATATACCGCTATATGTACAACGTACACATATACGCGTGTACACCATTAGGATGTAGGTATACTATATCGGTCTGGCAAATCTCGAACGTGACGCGGAATATAATTCGCTCTATCCCTGCGCGTTTACGTATACTCGCGTGTTCACGTGTAAAGTGCATTACGCGTATATATAAGACGCACTGCACGTGTTATATATACTAAACGGTTATTGATCTTTTAGCCTAATTAACCGTGAGGTGTATGTGTGTTACACCTGTGCACCGGTCGTCTTTATCTCCCGGCTGTGGTATTTGGCCGACTGAGATCGTTTTCTCGGTCTATTCATAGATATAGTATGGAGCTAACATTAGCACCTGAAATATAGGCGCACGTGTGTATATATATACTTCGGCCCGGGCGAATATAGTGTATACACGCGAAAACACGATTTCGGGGTTGGATGATAACAAAAGTATAGTACATAAGCGTACTTCAAGTGCACAGTACGTAGCGGTTTTACCTGGAGATTAAAAATGTTAAATGAACGCTGCTGATGTACGTGTTTATAAGAGACTTGTGGAGGTTGATGGAAAAGTGTATATATATATAATGTAGAGGAAATTTGTACCGAGCCGCGTGACGTGCGTTATTGCGTAAGAGTGTAACGCAAACATTTAATTATACGGTTCGAGTTGATGCGAAGTATTATACACACGCGGTTATTAATTATTTATCAGCGGCAGTATTGTAACTTTTTACGAGATATATAATGTGTATAATGCGGTTCTTTATACATTATTATAGATAAATTTCAATATCTATGAAAATCCAATTACACGTACGTAACATTCTTCTGCCAACTCTTATATACTACCACACTATTCACCTTACAAATTCCCTATAACAGCTTATACCCGGCGAACTTCCATCATACATATCTCTCTCTCTAACAAATCGCACAACGGTCGGCTTTCCAATCGCTCTGCGCAATGTCCATCAGAGCCGCGCGCGCCGCATAGCGTGATATAAATCATTCAATATATATATATATATCGCCCGACCGATGCTACATCGTAAAATCTCTCTCCAACTCTTTCTTCGGTCCTCTCACTCCGCTCGCACTCACTCTCTTGCAATATAAGCTATCCATCAAAACCACGTGCAGTGTCTGACTTTTTCCCCTGATCTGCAGCTTTTTTATTGCGAGGTAGTAGTAGTATACGGATGAATGGTTCATGCCAACTTTGAAGTTGTCGGAGACGCAACGACGAAAACTTGTGTGATGCTTATCTCTTGGTTAATTCTTAGAACGAAGAAGTACTGCGGGGGCGAATATAACGTAAATGTGTACATATACGTAAAGAGAGATTCGTACGATTACACGCGAAGCACGTCGTAGAGGTTAGTTGGTATGCTGAGTGTGGCTATGGACTGACGATGGGTTTACCTTTTTCATGTGTAGTTAGAGTACGACCGCTTTGAGTGTAAGTGAGGGAGGCGGTTCAATTGATCGAGGAGAAATGGGAGATAATATGCGAGAGGGTGTATAATGAAGGTAAAAGGTGAATGGTAGCGTAACGAGAGAAAAAGATGAACGTGTGCATATATGTACATAAGTGTAGCGCATATTGTATGTTTTATTTAGGATTATTATATAGGAGCGAAGTACGCGTGTGCATTCGAGTTCTATATACAGAACTACCGTAAATAAGGTATAAATGGAATAGTTTAACGTTCTTGTCTATATATAACTATAACTCGCGAGAACCTATATAGCAACTAAACCCTCGTACAGTTATATACTCTCTCTCTCTCACTCACTCCCACATACACCAATTACACTACTTCTACGTATATACGCGAAGGTATACCTATTTTAACGAAACCCGCATATACATATACACATATGCACGCCTGCAGCCATCACGCGTAGCTTCTCGTAACCATCGCTGCTGCGCGATGTGTTTACACTCACACACGCGGCATCACCGATTAACGGTTTTTTTTTCCTCTTTTTCTTTTTTCTTTTACCTGCCATCTCTTGGTTTACTGTTACACGTGTGCAAGTGTGTGAGTGTGAGAGGGGCAAAATTCGACAGGAAAGCTTTAATTATCGGTGTACGCCTACGGCTTTGCTGCATGTATTGAGGGAAAATGGATTCGGTTGGCTTTGTACGGGTATAAAGATTGAAGTATGGTTTGGGATGAAAATGAGGTGATTGGAAGAGAGAAAGAGAGAATTGGTAATGGGATGGTGGTAGTGTAGGTGTATTCGTGTTGAGGCAATGGTGATTATAATAAGGTGTTAATAATATACTTTCATAAGCTTAACCGTACTATAAGATCTTCTGATATACAAGTACTATACCCAATCACATTCATTTCGCTTCTTACGTGCATAATTGACGAATACACTACCACTTCACAACACATCTTCGCTTATCTCTGCAAATCTCCAAGGTCACTCGGGCGCATCTCACACTCTCGAACCCTCCCTATATATACACACAACTCCCTCAACCGCGTATGTCGCATCAATATCAATGAGCTCAGCTAATTCGACGAGATTTGTCCTGTGGCCAGTTACCCAGCTTAATTGGACACGGACCGTCTCCTCTTCTTCTTCATCTTCTTCTTTCTCCCTATTCGGTGATCGCCTTCTTGCTCTCTTGCTCGGCTACTGAACTCTCTTCTTATAGATATACTACGTGCGCACATTCTGCGAACCCGTACACATACTGCGTCGTCATCATCATCAGCAACAGCAGCCTTGGACGTCGTCGTCGTCGTCGAGGAAAAAGCCACTCCGTGGGAAGAGAGTGATTTAGTTTTTTTTCTTTATTATTTCCAGTAGCAGAGCGAGTTTTTCTCTCGATTGACGTAGTAGTAGTAGTAGTATTATAAGCGCGAACGCGCGATGAAATTCTTATGTGATTCCTTCTCTTTCCTTCTCTTTTTCTCTACCGATTGTACGTACATAACTTATATATATATACCACCATACCGTCGATATCGATCGGACGGGCGACGCGGTAGCATTTGGCGCCGATGGAACTGACCAAAGCTTCGTTATGCCAACTAGTAAAGGGGGGAGGTGGCCATTAGCTTTTTGCTATATATGTATGCATTCTACCGGAAACTATTGGAGAGTGCGCAGCGTGGGAGTTCGACTAAAGTGAATTCCGGAAGTTTGCTAGTATATACGTATATATATATAACTAGAGAGAGAAGGTTGCGTTCGGTTCCTGGTCGATGATTGCAGTGAGTATATGGCAAATGAGATGGCGAGTGGAAGTAGGTTTTTTTTTTAAAGAAGTCAAACTGGAGTATTTGTAATTTGAGCAATGCGTATACTTTGTGTAATTAAGATATAAATCATGATTTTACAATATCATCTAAAACTATACAACAATATATACACCACTTCATCTCAAAACCCATTCTCCACAAACATTACCAATTTTCTGGAAAAACCACACCAGACGCCCCTATATACCATTTCTTTCGTCAACTCCTCCGTATAATCCTCATGAGCAAACCACGATTAATACAGATAACCGCGCACGACCTCGTATATATCACGCAGAAAAACCACACCAACCGACATTCCCCCATCTTTCTCTCAATAAGGCTTGCGCACCTACCGGAAAAATCTTTCCACACGCGTATATATACAAAAAAACTAGTCTCTCTCGATTATATCCCTCGGTTGGCGAGAGCGAATGCGCGTGAAACCTTATACGCTGCGATCAACTACTACTACTACGGCCCTTCCGCGAATCCAACCGAATGGAAAAATCTTCTGCTGTATAAGATCAGGACGAAGGAAAAAGGGGTTGTATGTGTGTATAAGGATACACGATACTTGAGTATGTATGTGTGTGTGTGTGGATAGGAAAAAGTGGCTGAGATGCGCGGAGCAAGCGTCGTGATCGGGTTCAATGTCGCGAGGAAACCAAGCGAAGTTGTCGTCGTTGTCGTGCGAGGAACGTTGAACGCTTGAGGTTTACGGATAGAGAGATAATATATTGTGTGTGATAGTTGGTTGGTTGGTTGGGTGAGTGTGTACGGTAGAGGATGAGATTTTTATGGTTGAGGTGGAGATAGATTGGTAGAATAAGAATCGGTAAGGGTTGGGATTTGATTGTTGGTAAGGTAAATGTATAATTAAATAGAAAATTTTGGAATGTTTTAATATAAAACTTTTTATAAGTATTTTATCGTTTATCAACATTTTATTTATCAATATAGCGCTGTATTATGAACAAATTAAAGCATAAACCAAGCATTATAAATACTTCAAATATTTATACAGATGTTTAAACAACTTGAACCTCGTTTCCTTATTTATTTTTGCTGATTTATTTGCCATACCAACATATTTTTTATGTTTTAATTCCCCCCTCTTAAACGCGTACTCACTTCAGGGTTCGACGCAAGCGTTTCTTTTTTATCAGTGCCGTTGAGTATTTTATCTTCCACAGTTGTGTAACTCTCCTTTTATATACCTACCTACACCCGATATCACATATAATAGAACCGACCACCGCCAGACCCAATTACCTATACAGATAAATCTGTTATCGAAAGTATGTACAACGTCACTCCGCGCCATTTATCCTCCATACACTCGCAAACTACTTCTCACAAAAAAATAACCTTCCTCCTCTTTCTTCTTTTTTTTCCAATAACCATACATACGTATGCTAATCCATTGCTCTATTTTTCTCTGTTCCAGGTACGTATACATACATTCACGAAAGTATATATATATATATATATACCTACACGCACCGATAACCATCGTTGCCCTCCGGGTATACGCGTATGTATATACCTACCCATGTCTATACAAAACAACTCGCGCCTATACCACTGAACAAAAAAGAAAATCATGTTTTAATCATACTCACAACGTGTATTGAAATACACGTTAAATTCTAAGATTCGTCTATTGTATCGTCTCAACTCACAACCATATAGACATATAGACACACGCGCACGCGTGTGCCCATGGTAATTGATACAGCACATACGCTAGACTCCTTAGCGTATACCCAACCCTTTGGTATATACCGTCTTAGTCCTGCACCGTCGAAAGGCAAAGATTGAGTTACACATGCGTCGTTGGCAGCTCACAGGCTTTCTTAATTCTAATCCGCTTACTATATAAGACCGAATTTCCTAATGAGGTTAAAGGCTTCGCTATATACATGTGCCTAAGGGGAAGTTGAGATGTGAAGGTGCCGTTTTTTTTTAGATCGCGCTCGTGTCTATGGATAAAGTCTTTAGCGAAATTGGAGAGGCTGGGCGCAGAGGGTCCATAATTCAGACGTAGACGCGGCGTGTGTGT
Organism: Torymus tubicola; assembly: GCA_035583055.1. Taxonomy (NCBI): domain Eukaryota; kingdom Metazoa; phylum Arthropoda; class Insecta; order Hymenoptera; family Torymidae; genus Torymus; species Torymus tubicola. The sequence goes on from JAWWEQ010038984.1 coordinate 16,942, forward strand.
ATAACGAGCGTTTAGGGGTTGATTATAGGGAGACGATTTTTACGGGTATAAGTGTATATAAGTATAAAGATGAACCGACGGAAGTCACATATATTCTTTTGTGATTTCTGCGTGGTTCCTTTCGGTACATATGTATGTATATATCTTTTCAAATTTAAAAAGTTACCGATGTATTATTCAACGAGCTATATATATAAGCAAGGCGTAGACATACGTATACAAAAATGAATTAAATTCTACGTAACATACCGCGTACCGTCACGTCAAAAATAACATTATATCATCCTACATATATACACAACATATCTCATTTTTCTTACTGATATACACTTATATCCGCACCACGCGCATATATATAGCTACGTCTAAAACTTTATCGAAATAAGCCTTACTCGAGCGTTCCGCACGCAAATATATATATACATATATAATACGATACCGAAGGTAATATAGAAGAAGGGTGCACGTATATATATACTATATATAAATACTCTCACTTCGCGACGTCGCGCGCGCGCGCGCGGTCGCTTATTCAAAGAAACTGTCGCGTTGCTGAGCGCGCGCGCGCGCGCGAGCGTATCGCGTAATTTATCGCCTGTCACGGGATAAGTCGCGCTCTCTGCGTGCTTTAAGAAGTCCCTCTCTACCTATATATATATACATACGTATACTACAAAAAAATGCAGAGAGAGAGACTGAAGAACCGAACGACCAAGCGAGGCGACCTTCGCGCTCGCGTTTGTTCTTTTTTTCTTCTTCTTCCTTTCTATTTCTGCACGCGTATATACGCGCGCGTGAGGAACGAAGTCATCGTCGCGGGGCGTGTAATTAAAAAATTTTTTCGATCGAGAGAAGGAGGAGGTATGGAGACGACGACGATGAGAGAGAAGAGAGAGAGGTTTAATTGAAAATTCGCTCTGAATACCATATAGCAGGCGTCCTGCGGCGGCCTCGATTCTAATTATAAGGAGCGCGAGAGACGCGCGCGGATGGATTGGAATGGAAATACGCAGCTTGATCGTAGTGGTAGTGGTGGTATATTGGAATGAGAGAGGAGCTGCGAGAGGTGTGAAGTTTAGAGGAGATGATGATGCTGTGGGTTTGGGTTGGGGAAGTTTGACGTGGAAGGGGATTTAAGATGTGGTGTTGTTGAATAGATTTTGAATTGTTAGTGGTTAGGCTGTCGCAAGATTATTTTTGTGGAAAAGTGATGTTTTGGATGAAAATTGCGATGCATTACTTTAATCTGTGCGGTAGAAGAAGCATCAAATTTTAAAGATACCTCAGAAGTGATTTTTGCGGCTGTCTATATGAAAGTTAAAGAAAAAAGCTTTAGACAACGAAGATTGTCAACTACGTTATTTAATGATTTCCAAAAAGGAAATAGTATATACACTCATAACTTTTGAGTAAAGCTTTCGCTAAACGATAGAATCTAAGAAAAAGCGTAAACAATTTATCAATAACCCTATATTTCATTCTTCATCATCAACCACCACAGTCAACCCAAATATATCCCACTTCTTCGATCACCACACCATTAACAACCTCGCACCTAAAAAAGCCGCACAGCATCATCACGACAACATCTCTCCACGGTTATAATAATTCGGCAAACATATATACCGGTATATACCAGGAACCATTACCATAACCGTACATATACGACGTTATATACAACGTTGCGTAACTACACACACGTATACCACTATACGCGTTTGGTCCTCTCATACCTATACAAAACGAGAAGAAAAAAATCGCGCGCGTACGCGTATACCAAAGGCGCACCTTATAAGGGACGGTTTTCCTTCGCGAAACTGGGTTGAGCATATACATACATACATACATACACCGAGGAGAAAGTGCGCGCAGAGAAGGGATCGTTGTATATGTGTATGTGTGTGCTTTTTAAGTGAATAACATATATCCTCGTAAGAGTTTGATTAAGGTTTTCGGTGTGAGAGAATTCCAAGTGGTTATGTAGTGTATTTAGAAGCGTATAAAAAGAATGTGTAGTGAGAACAAAAATGTCAAGTATTATATTTATATATATATATATATATATATGGGCAGTTCTCAGGTGAATAGAGAGGTCAAAATTTTTTTTTCTTTTAAAATCACCTAAATCGCTTCG
>JAWWEQ010038995.1:0-19067 GCA_035583055.1 Torymus tubicola
ATTTAATCATACATGATCATAAACAAATTTTACATATCCATTTAAAAATATATTATACCTACATACAGACTGAAAATAATCTGAGTCCTTATTTAGGACACTTAAATAGGTGTAAATCAATAAAAATTACTTTTTATAATTAAATTAAACTTTACAAATTCAAAATTTTTCATTCATTTTAGTAATATTTTATAACTATAAGCTTAAAAAGTTTCTTATCTCTTAGGATAGTTTTTTTCGAATAATCAATAAAAGTAGTAGTTGTACGTGAAAGTATTGTCCATTACGAGTATTTAAAAAAAAATTTATTGAAATCCGTCTATAATTGAGAATACTTAAGTAGTCGATTTTATAAATTCATAAGAGATAGAGGTATTATTTTGAATAACTGCCCAGCATATGTACATGAGTTAAACGGAACCGCGGAATGGTTTGACAGAACGATAATGAATATAGCGCGTTGTTTGCTAACAGATGCACAAGTACACAAAAGATATTGGCCTGAAATAGTATGTGCGGCGACATTCTTGAAAAATCGTACTTTAGCAAATACGATAGAAAGAAATTCCTTTTGAGATTTTCTTTAAAAGCAAACCGGAGCACATTTACGTCTTTACGGAAGTAGAGTTTTTGTTAGAAAACCAGAACAAAAAAGAATTTCTAAATGGGATAAAAAGGCCTATATGGGAATTCTATTAGGATACAGTGAGGTAGGCTATAGAGTATTATTAAATAATAAAATTATAGTAGCCAGATATGTAGTTATAATTGAGGAAAATGTGTAATGTATACCCTGATGAAAATATCCACGTAGATGTCCATGTGGATTATCCATGTGGATATCTACGTGGATTTCACATGGATTCCATATGGATTTCACATGGATTCCATATGGATTTCACATGGATTCCATATGGATTTCACATGGGATTCCGCGTAGATGCACATAAAAAATCCATATGGATTTTACTTAATCTACATAGGAAACACGTGGATTTCCACGTAGATTTTCGCGTGGATGTAATGGATTCCATATAGATAGTACGTGGAAATCGGCATGAATATGCTTGTGAAAAATCCACCGGTTTGCCAACCCTATTGAAAATATCCACGCGGATTTTCATGTGCATATTTATCTGAATGGCATGAATTCCACGTGAAAATCCGCGTGGATTTCCACATAGAATAGCATGGATTACACTTGGATTCCAGATGTCGATATTTTCAGATATCCACGTACTATATCAAACAACCATGTGGATTTTTCACAAGCATATCCATGCCGATTTCCACGTACTATCTATATGGAATACATTACATCCACGTGAAAATTTACGAGAAAATCCACGTGTTTCCTATGCAGATTAAGTAAAATCCATATGGATCTTTTACGTGGATTTCCACGTGGGTGATCTACGCGGAATCCCATGTGAAATCCACGTAGATATCCACATGGATAATCCACATGGAAATCTACGTGGATATTTTCAACATAGGTTTGATGAAGTAGAGTCAAAATATTCATCTCCTTCTATTTCGACTCTCGAGTCAGGTAGAGGAGAACAAAATGACTGTTAAGATGATTTAAGCAATGATAATGTGTTTCAAAGCGCTGATGAGAATGATGAACAGGAACTAAAAGTCGCAAATAAGAAAAATTTAGAACTATTGAATGTCCCACGTAGATCTACACGTGAGAGAAAAAGCCCAATAAGATATCCAGAAAATGTTTCAAATAATATGTAAATTACTGCAGGTTAGATACTCCATATAAATTTGAGGAGGCGATGAGTAATGTAAAATCGGTTTATAGTAAGAAATCTGATGATACATATAAAGCGAGATTAGTTGTAGATTAAGAGGATTTCAGCGTTTGTTATTGACGACATATATGCTCCAGTTGCTAAAACGCAAACCTTAAAAATTTTGTTTGCCTTTTCTTGTCAAAATGGTCTAATCATAGAGCAGATGGATGTAGACACAGCATTTTTAAATGGAAAAGTAAGCTCGGAGATATATGTCCGTCAACCGAAAGGTTCTAGCGATGGAACAAACAAAGTTTCTAAATTACTTAAAGCATTGTACGGACTGACACAAAGTCCAAGAGCATGGTATAAATGTCTGGATGAATATCTGACGAAGATAAAATTTAAAAGGAGTAATGTAGATTACTGTTTACATACTCAAGGTGAAGGTATAGATCAAATCTACTTATTAATATATATCGATGATTTGTTAATTTGTAGTAAGACTAAAAAGAAAATTAAAAATTTAAAAAGGGTCTTATCAGAAAAATACTTGTATTTAACTAAAGGTTTAAAGATGAACTATAAAAAAGTGTAAATTGCGAAACTATAGATTGTTATATAGACGCAGATTGGGCTGTTAATAATGTAGACAGAAAGTCCACATCTGGATATGTTATTAAACTGTTTGCAAATGTAATTGATTGGAAATCACGAAAACAAAAAAACGTAACAAAAGCATCGACTTATGCAGAATATGTAGCCTTGTCTGAGACAGTTAGTTAAGTAAAATTTATACTAGAGTTATTGAAAAATTTTAATGTGAAATTGAGTGAGTAATGAATTGAGTAAAGATATTTGAAGATAATACAGGCGCGATAAATATAGCGAATTATGAAAACTTTACAAAATTAGCAAGATCATGCGCACTACTACATATTTTGAATTGCTATGAAATTTTTCAGATTTTTTGGACCTATAGTTTTGGAGATATAAGAGCTCAAAAACTGAATTTTGATGAGTTTTTGCATTTTTGACCGATTCTTATTAATTTATAACTCCTCAGGGAAGTATTTTTCGCGATACACACAAGAAAAGTTTTCTCTGTAAAATTTTCTCAGCTCTTCAATAAAAATATTTTCAAACCTGTATGTGTACATTGTCACTCATATATCTCCAAATGAAACATTAAAACTCGGAAAGAAAAACGCCACTCCAAGGTATCTTCGCCGAAAAATTCATGCAGATACCCTTTTATTGTTTATTGTGTGAAGTATCTTCATTTAGGTTTTAATTTTTTTAAAATGTCTTATACAGATCTGAAAAAATATAGTTAAATTCTACGAAAAATTACAAGGAAAAAAATCTATGTAAGATATTTTGAAATTTTGTTTCGTTTTTGAGAAGAAAATTAATCAAAATTCTGAATATAATGTTGAAATTTTATCAATATTAAAGGATTTTTTTGCTCAAAAACGAAGCAAAATTTTGAAATATCTTATATACACTTTTTTTCTTGTAATTTTTCATAGAATTTAACTATATTTTTTCAAACCTATATAAGACATTTTTTTTTAAATCAAAACCTACATGATTGTTTTTAGGTTATGAAATGATCGAAGATCATTCTGGGATTAAAATGGGACACCTTGTATACGTAACGCTTTCGGTACTTTGAGGATTTTGATGACGTTTTTGAGGGCTTTTTGAGGTTTTCTATTAATACCTTCCACTCAGAGAGGGATATTATTTTTTTAGCCAAGCATACTAACTCTGGGAGAGTGAAAGCCTAGATCGTCAAATGGCCGGACGACAGCAATAAGTATATATATATATATATATATATATATATATATATTTATTTAAAAAATAAAGACTTCTAGGTATCTTATAATAATTCAAATTATTGAGAAACTATATATCTTCCTATACTATATAGTTGTAAGCACTTTTTCTTACGATCTAGCCGCTCCCCGTCCGCTGCCCCCCGCTCCCCCTGCTCCCCATCCATTTTTCATCTGCTCCCCCGACCGCTCCCCATCCGCTCTCCTTTCACTCCTCAAAAAGGACAATTTAAGCCGCATCCCCCGCTCCTCGTCTGCTCCCCATCCGCTCCCCTTTCGTTCCTCCCCAGCTTATCGTCCACACCCCCAGCGCCCCATCAGCTTTTGTTTAGTATAGATCTAGGATAGAGATTAGGAATCCAGATTGAGAAGATACTAGCGCACTGCCCTCCTGAATCTGGAAAAGAATGTAAGATAGCGTACGGAGGGTGGGAGAGTTAAAAAAAGGCGCCTTGAACCTGAAACGATCCTGCTCCCACATCTTCCTTTATGACAGGTACTCTATGTTCAGGTGAAACTCCTCTGTAACACAAAGTCAACCACTGACCCCGAAGCATCTTTTACAATCAAGTTACTTAAACGTTGCAGTAGAATCCAATATTCATTTGTCACGTCAAAGTACAGCACTGTGCAGTAGTCCAGATGCGGCTGAACTAATGCCTCGGCTAACCGCTTGCGTACAGTTTCGGTTGTACAGGCCCTAATAAATTGCAGACTATATAGGGCTTTATTTACTTTCTTTACTACATATGTCCCTCCGCATCCTCTCCACGCCTACTTCACGACCCGAAATAGGACTAAATAGTGACAGAGAAATAGACAGAGACCTAGAGAAAAGGTCGAATGACGGAGTCGTAGAGACAGAGACATAAGGAGAGACATAGACCCGAAATAGCACAAAATAGTGACAGAGAAATAAACAGAGACGTAGAGAAAAAATCGAATGACGGAGTCGTAGAGACAGAGACATAAGGAGAGACGTATAGGCAGAGTCAGCGAGTCAGAAACGTTGAGACGTAGAGACAGAAACGTAGAGACAAAGACGGAGAGACAGAGTTGTAGAAACAGAGACGTAGAGACAAACAAATAGTGACAGAGAAGTAGGGAGAGAGAGAGAGAGAGAGAGAGAAACTGGGAACAGTAAATAGAGACAGAGCCGTTGAGGCAGAAACGTAGATACAGAGACTGGAGACAGAATAGTAGAGAAAGAGACATGTACGCAGAGACATAAAGTAAGGACAGAGACGTAGAGACCGAGACGTAGACACAGGGGCATAGAGACAGAAGCATAGTGACAAGAAGGTGGATACAGACTCGAAGGGATAGAGATGTACACAGAGGCGCAGAGACAGAGATGGACAGACATTGATAAAGACAGAGACGTCGAGACAGAAACTGACAAGGACAAAGACAGCGATTGATACCGGGAGACAAAGATGAAGAGACAGAGACGGACAGTCAGTAGTAGAGACAGAGATATAGAGACAGAAACGTAGAGACAAAAACAGAGACTGGAGACACAGACAGGGACAGAGAAACAGAGACACGATCAGAGAGATAGAGACTTAGTGACATAGACCTAGAGAAAAGAGCGGAGTGATAGTGATGAAGAGACAGAGTCGTAGAGATGGAGACATAAATACAGAGACATAGAGATCGAGACATAGATATAGAGGTGTATAGAGACTGAAATATAGATGCACATACATATAGACAGGTAACCTCTTTTTACCATATCCTAACCGGAAATACCATTTTCGCTCCCGACACAATTACGCGAATATTATATTTTTGTTTTGGGTATGTTGAAAAAATAGTCTACGCACAACCGGGCCAAAATGGGCAAGTTTTTCCTTCGGAAGATGCATAATATACTATTCTTGAGGTATTCTAGACTACTGTACAAAGTACATGCTCAATGGAAAAATGATATTTGTTTGAAAAAATAGAAACACACTAAATTTAACATATGTGTCACGGTCAACCGTGCCGATGTCGGTGATAACTAAGAAATTAGGAGCTTAGTTATCAAAACAAGAGATGGCGTCTCGATGCAGTGTTTGGAGCTGTATCGAGATGGAAAATTAGCTAGTCAGGTAGAGAATCTAGCAGACTTGTGGTTGTTGTCGTTCGACCGTTGACAGAGAAACGCGCGTGAAATGCCGGCTTCGTGAGATTGCGGAAAGACAACGCGATGTTGTTAGTTGTTATGTCGCTGATTGAACCTCAGGAGTGCATGCGAAGTACTCTGAGGCTGAAGGTGTAGTTCGTGCCATGTAACATTGCGTTCTCGCCGTAGGAAGGACGTGATGGATAACAAGATCATACACAGGCTTGTTTCACCTGTCGTATGATTTATCGCTCGTGTTCTTAATCAAGCGTGCCCGTCATCCTGCCTTTGTAGAGGACAGTTGAGGAAGCGATGTTTACAACCAAAGCCGAATTTTGTCAAAGGTAAGCGTGCACGCAATTTACCGCGCCGCGAGTTAGTTTCGCGTAACCGTTGTCTAAGCTCGTCGATACCTGGACAGCGGCAAACAAATATTTAAAACAAATATTTACACGGTGGTATGACCAAGTTATGCATTTTCTACTTCGTGAAAACTCGAAAAAGTATGAAGTTACATCATTATGTCGGGAACTTGGACTTATCTAATAGTCCTGTTCTTGTTTATTTTCCGATCATTTTCATTAATTTAATTATGAATTCCGATCATAATTAACAATTGATCAATGAATAATTATCTTAAACATAATACAACTTAAATACAACTTGAATACAATATTATTGTAATAATACAATACAATTCGCGATAAATTAAAAAGCATTTTTTTATTTCGTAAAAGGACAGATATTAAGAACTAACTTACAAATTTCTCACGTTTATGTAGTTAACGTTTGTAAAATTATAAATTTTATCTAGTTATTGTATATATTTTATATGAAATAATTTTTAATTTGCCGCGCACTAAATCTGAAAAATGGACTTATGTTGTTAGGTCTTCCATATATCGTAACTTCAGAGCAATATTTTAGCTACTACTGACAGTTTTCAATGAAAAAGACCCATTTAAAGATCCAAAATCCAAGGTTATTCCAATTTAAAAAAAAAAAAAAATAGACTTATCTCCTTATGCCTCGGTACCACAGATATATACTGAGGGGGATTCCCCCTACTCGCTCCGCTCGTCAGCCCCCATTTTTAAAAGCTGATATATTATTAATCTACTAACTGTCACTATCAAATTTTGGAAACCATAAAATTATATTAGTTTTTATCAAACAAAATAAAGAAAATAAGTAGACTTTAAACTAACTGATGTACTTTTTGTATTACTTTTTCTTATCATTTTCTTAAATATCACCAGTAACTCCTAATTTCAAGTATATGTTTTTAACAGGAAAAGAAATATTGAATATAAGCTTTCATCGAATTTCTAACGGTCATATTAATTCAGCCATTTTGTATTTCGAATCCAATAAAGTCTAATTAATTAGTTTTAAGAAAAATATGCGATTTTGCTTAGAATTATGTGCGTGTAAGAAAAATTTTTGAGTTAATCTACAATTAATGCTAATTTTGAAATTAACCATAAGCTTCTAAACCCACCTACCTCACGCACAGCGGGCTGCTAATAAAAAGGTTAAATAATATGAATCCTAAACACCTCAATCTGCCTACCCCTCGCACGTAGAAAGTGGCTAATAGAAAGTTTAAATAATTAATCCTAAGTTTCTAAACCCATCTACCCCACGCACAGCGGACTGCTAATACAACGTTTAAGACTTATAAACCCTAAACTCCTATAAGCCTACCTACCCCACACACCATAAGTTGTTAATAGATCGTTTAAATAATCAACCATAAGCTTCTAAACCCACTTACCCCACGCACAGCGAGCTGCTAATAAAAAGTTTAAACCTTATAAACTCTAAACCCCTAAACTTACCTGCCCCACGCAGGTAGCTATAGTTGCTAATAGATAGCTAAATAATTAACTATAAGCTTCTAAACTCAGTACAAATTCATGTAGAAAATCATACAGGAAGTCTGCATATTATTGTTCGTGATTTTTCGTGATTTCATGAAAGAATTTCTGTAGGAAATTCGGTACGTATTGCCGTAAGAGTTCCTGTAGCAATACAAAACGAAAATGTAAAAAATCCTGATAAGTATCCTGCAGGATATTTTGTATGATATCCTGCATGAATTCCTCCATGATATCCTGCATGAAATCATGCAGGAAAGATGACAATTATATAATTTCATTATCTCTTTTTACACGAAATAATAATTTTTTTTTTCAATAAATTATTTTCTATAATTATTTTCTACTCTTTAATACATGATTTTTTCTGAGAATTATTGAATTTACATAAATACGCGTGAATTATTTTCCCTAAATGTAAGCAAAGATGCTCGAAATAAAAGAAACATGTGTTAAATTTTTTATTAAAAAAAAAAGATTCAAAAATATACATTAACCCTTCTTGCCGCCGAACGTTGGTTTGATGCGCACGTATTAAAACTGGCTGTTCAGTTTCTATGTTTGCTATGAAAATATTTGTAGCACAAATCTAAAAGGAAATGTAATACTTTTAATATACTATCAGGTAAAAAACTGAAAAAATGACAAACGTACTATAAGCAGCTGCTAATTTATTCTTGTCTAAGCCTGGTCTGCATGTTGCATTTTCATTCGCATTGCTAGGCTTTCCTGTAACCAATGTTCGTGCCAGTTCCTCTTTTGTAAAAATCAATGAAATAATATCATTTGCGAAAGCCTTTATATCTTTTTTATTCAAATTTTTGAGGATCGCCTCCATAGTCTTTTTTCTAATATGATACGAATATAATTATTTTTTACATATGAACATACACGCGCACACACATACACACACACACACACATACGTTAGTGTAGTCTGGTACTTTGGGGACATCAACATGTTTCGTTCAGAGTTTATTACGTAAGCGTACATTGAGAGAAATTTGAGATCGCTGACTTAGTAGTACGGCAGACGTACTATTCGTTTCGCGCAGCAGCTCTACCAAATTTGGGAGAGCTGCTGTCCTAAAACCGCGAGACGTCTCTAGCTGTCTTATATTTTTTCGTACTACACTAGCTCAACGAAAAATTAGGAGAGTAAGGTAAAATGCCCAATACTTGGACACTTCTTGAGTATATTTTAAACGAATATACTTTTCAAATCCAATATACAGAATTTATTATAACTTTCAGATCTGATGAACAATTTTTTATCTATTTTACTAATTTATCCAAAGTATATAGATTTAAATACTTTTTTATATGAAAAAAGATGATTAAAAAATTTGCATTTATTTGTAGTAGTTGGACATTCATTTGTCAAGCTAATACAACCAGTTAGACATCGTTTTAAACCAGAACTTGAACATAAGAATTAAACGTGTTAACTACTGCTCAGTGGAAGGCTTAAAGTTAGACAATATTTAATGTCTATCCTTCCAAAAATTCATAAGATCAAAAACTGTTTATTTCTTACTAGAATAAATTGGAGAACTAAATTGACATAATTTATACTCTAATAAATAGTTAATACGATAAGTGATACTATAGAATCGATGTCATAGTTGGATATTTATTTGTTTAAACAGTTTTTCACTATTGTCCAACTGCAGATCGAAATTTTCGTTTTGACCAAGTATTGGGTATTTTACCTTATGTTAGTTGTTAATTCTGGTAAAATCCGTGTGTCTCGAAATTTTCGAAAGCTCTCTAAATGTACGTGTGTGTTTTTTTAGCAGGAAGTTGGAAAAAATTCCTTTACGCATACAAAGATGTTATGAGGGGCTCGACTATTGTTAACAGTTCCCACTAAAAACGCTGCTGCTGATGTTATGTACAGAGCTAGTAGCATTAGCTTTAGCGGCTCTGTACATCGTCTGGCACTCGATCATCTGGTTACCTCTACTTCTCTTCTTTCTTCTTCTTTATTTTTTCTCTCATAATGCGATGTGTGTTAGTCTTTGCGGCTCTGTACACCGCCTGGCACTCGATCATATGGCTATCTCTTCTTTCTTCTTCTTTATTTTTTCTATCATAATGAAATTTAATCTGTACATCACTCTGGTGGCGTACCAATTACCGCATCGCATCATTTCTGAGAAGAGAGTAGGCACCTGCCAATGCCGTCAGGAGGCAGGGGGCCTTCCAATAATGCCCTGAACCGTTCTATCTCTTCTTGAAACCTAGGACATACGAACAAAGCATTCTCCACGTCCTTGTCAACTTCAGAATACGCTAGATACTCCATGCTTTAGTATACTCCAATTCTCTTCAGATAGTTACGGAAGCAGCCATGCTCGATGAGTAGCTGGGTAAGATTAGCAGTATTCACTCTTCCACACCTGGATTATATTTTACAGCTATGGTGTAAAATATAATCATATTCTATTAAAGAAGCAGCATAAAAACAAAATTCTGTGGAATAAACACATGAAAGTCAGAAATAAGTAAACTTGACTCTGCTAGTCATGTCAAAAGAGGGTTTTTTCACTATTTTTACATCTTTTGAAAATTCATAGCTTTTTTCTGAAGAGGTTTCCCATCTTGGTTCAGGGCTTGTGTTGAAGGGTTTATAATACAGAATCAGAAAAAAATTTGTTGAACAAAAAATATTCGTTCGTAGCACTGTATTTTTTTGATAAAGGTACACTGAAAAGCAGCTAATCAGAGACTTTCAAAAAGTCATAAAAAAAAATATTACTACATTCTAGAAGTAAAATTCAAACTTTTTTTCCAATCAATGTGCTATACAAAAAGTTTTAGGATTTTGAGTAAAAAAATGGCAAAAGTTGAGTTTTCAAAAAGTTATCAAAAAATAACAATTCTTGATATGCAATAACTTTTGTAATTATTGAAATATTGCTCTAAAAATTTAGAAACATGTTTTTTTCATAAAAAACTAAGTGTCTACAAATTTTGAACAATTTTAAAATTTTCACCTTGCTCAGTTGACATGAAATTACCTATATATATTGTAACATTACTTGTTTCATTGGTCTATCTTCATCACTTTCATTAGCATTCAGCGGGAATTCATCTCTCAATTCAGAATCCTAAGACATTTATAACAATTAAAATATTGATTATATTATATTATACTACATTATATTGTATCATACACATTGACTGGAAGGAAAAATAAGCTAGTATAGCTAAGAAACGGAATAATTTAGTTCTGTCCGAAAAAAAAGAAATCTTTGTTTTATCTAATATAACATCGACCATGTTGTTCACATTCTCAATACTTGATCAAGTAGTGCCTATGTCTAACATGCTGCAGAGTTTACAAAAAACTGGATAAAATATATTTACTATGTCGGGGAACAAGAAAAATGGCTGAAAGTGCATGACGTGAGTGTATGGTCCGTGTTTTGGTGCAAACAAAATCAGTCAAGAGTGAGAAAAGAATAGAAGTGCCAGGTGCGCTAAAAAGAAAAGGAAAATAGAGTCGAAACGACCAGTAAGGTGGAGCAAGAGGAGGGGGGAGAAGAGGATAAAATGAGATGAGAAAAAAGCGGAAAACAGTCGTTAGCCCACGGGCGAAACGATGGAGAAAAAGGACATGCGAGGCATAATAGGTGTCTCTAACTTAGAAAGCGAGTACACAAAGAGCGAAACAGAGGCAGAGTCTTTAACGTGCACCCTGCAAAAAAGGAAGGGAGAGAAGAGAGAGAAAATTGTGCAAGTGGATGAAGAGGAAAAGGAAAAATAAAGGTGATAATTTGGAATATCGCAGAAATGACAGAAGAAAAAGAACATTTATGGAGGTATCTGAAAGGGTTTAATATAATAGACCTGACGAAAACCTTAGGTATTACCTAAAATATATATGTCAGAAACACAAGAGGCAATGATAGCAAAGATCCTGAACAAGAAGGTAGTAGGATGCATGCGTGCGCGCGTGAGCGTGTGCGGGTGTCAGTGTGTACGTGTGTGTGTGAGTGTGTATATGTGTATGTGGGTGGGTGTGTGCGTATACGTGGGTGTTGGTATATGTGTACGTCCGTGAGCGTGTGTGTGTGTGGATCTGTGAGTTCGTGTATGTTTGTGCGTGTGCGTGTGTACGTTCCTGTGTGCATGCGTGTGTGTGCGTGCGTGACTGTACATGTGTATGTGTGCGGGTGAGTGTGTGAGTGACCGTGTGTTGGTATATATGTGTGATAGATCCGTGTGTTTGTGTATATTTCCTCGCGCGGGTATGTGTGTGTAGTGCATGTGCGCGCGTGTGTGCGTGCATGCGTGAGCATGAAGAGAAAGATGAGAACAGAAAAAAAGGAGAAGTAAGGAAAAAGATGGAGGAGCTGAGAGCAGAGAAGGAGTTGCTGAAGAGAAAATTGATGGAGCTGGAGGAGGAGAACAAGGTGCTTAGAAAAAGGGTAAGAAAGAACGAGAAGAAGGAAAAGAAATAAGAACGAAAAGTGAGGTGAATAATACAGACAAAATAGCGGAGAGATATATAGATAAGGAGAAGACGTTGCTGATAAAGAAAAGAAAGATGAATAGAGAAGAAAAGATAGACATGGCATACATCGGTATGAATTTTTTTCAATCTACGTCTGGTTCTTCTGTATGTGTCCTCGTCTGCGTCCGTCTCATCTGCTTCCATATTTGTCTGCATCTTTCTCTGCCTGCCTTTATTTCAGACTTCGTCTGACTATACCCGCCTTTGGGTCTTTCATTTCAGTAGATGTCCACGACTGACTAAGTGACTGTGTCTCTATCTGCGTTTGTCTCTGTCTGAGTGAGTCGGTTTGTGCGTCAGTATGAAGCTGTTTTAATCTGGCTTTTCTGTATCTGTCATCCTCTGCGTCTGTCTCATCTGTATCCGTATTAGTCTGCATCCGAATTTATTTCAGTCTTCGTCGAGCTCTACCCGTTTTTCTGTCTGTCTGTTCATGTCTCCGTCTGTCTCGCTTTGTGCAGATATTTGTCTGCGTCCGATTCTCTCACCGTTAGTCGCTGGGTGCAACTTTTTTAATCTTTTTCTATCTGCGTCTGTTCCTGTAGGACTCTGCCCTTGTCTGCCTCTGCGCCTGTTTCCGTATGCATCTGCCCCTGACTGCATTAAGCTCTTACGGCATTTGTCTCTGTGTGCCTCTGCTTTAATTGGTTTCTGTCTGACTTTATTACTGAGGTAGCTGTCTTAGTCTTATTTTTCCTGTGAATACGTTTGTCTCGCATGCGTCCATCTCTATTGGTGTGTGCCTCTGGCTGCTTGTGTTAACACCTGTATCTACCTGTACCTACGTGTGTCAGTGTCTGCTTGTGCTTCTGTCTGCGTTTGTCAGTGTCAGTTTGTGCCTCTGTCTGCGTATGAGTTTATCTGTTTCTATCTGGGTGTATCTTTCTATCATAGTCCGTCTCATCTGTCGCCGTTTATTTCTGTCTTTGTCTTACAAGCAGGGGGTCTGACCTGCGAGAAATGGATTTTAGCGGGCATTGGAGAGTCGATTTCTAGTATCTAAATATGAAGCTTAATGCTGACAAGTTCATCCAATGGGTCCGTTTTCTTGAGATATGGGCAATTTACTCTCAATTATCCTCTATTTCTTTAAAAAATGATGTCTCTTCTATTGAGTGTCACATTGCAAATATTTATGATACGAAAAAAAGAAAAAGGTTTATAAAAGTAGACAGTAAAATCTAAAGCCTAAACCCTGATTCATTAAAAAATATTGATGTTTCAGGAAATTACAAGCAATCAAAGATAACGCACCAAAACAGTTAAAAATACGGTCCATTTTAATCGGTTAAAATGAAGAACCATTTTCTTACGCTATCTTTGATTGCTTGTAACTTCCTGAAAATCAATATTTTTTAATGAATCAGGGCTTAAGCTTTAGATTTTACTGTCTACTTTTATAAACCTTTTTCTTTTTTTTCGTATCATAAATATTTGCAAGGTGACACTCAATAGAAGAGACATCATTTTTTAAAGAAATAGAGGATAATTGAGAGTAAATTGCCCATATCTCAAGAAAACGGACCCATTGGATGAAATTGTCAGCACTGGGCTTCATTTTTAGGTATCGGAAATCGACTCCCCAATGCCGGCTAAAATCCATTTCTCGCAGGTCAGACCCTCTCCTTGTTAGTCTGTTCATGTATTTGTGTGTCTCGTTTTGCGTAGGTATTAGTTTGCGTCTGTCTCTGTCTGCATCTGTTTCGGCCACTGTATGACAACTTCTTTTGTCCGTAAACGTTTTTGATTCTATATAGCTCTGAATTCAGGTATAAGGCCCATGATTCTGTAACAATAGCTCATTACGCAATAGTACATAAAACAATTCATTTTCCTGATAAATCTTCTTTATTGCCCTCTTTTAGATCGGACAGGAAGATAAACTCCAGTAGGAAGTAAAGATAAGATAAGATACACCCGAGCAAGTGTTATGTGCACATATTGCGTCTATTATTCTTTATTACCTAAAGCATTAAATTGTGTGTGTGTGTGTGTGTTTTTGTGCCTGAAGAGGGGAAATCTTTCATAAGACACCCACAGAGTGGGTAGTGTCGAGATTACTACCGACTAAAACCCCACCTCTTTAGTTCTCCTTGATCCTTTTTCCCCAGCGAAACTGCCGCTAGGTATTACTTCGTGGGGGAGGCATTAGCTGACTTGCTTTTCCTACCGTTCTTCCTTCCCTACATCCCCAAATCGGTGTTAATCAACTGGTGGTTCAGGATATGGAAGTCTCTTCTTTCTCTTCTTCATCATCGTCTTCTTCTTGCTGCATCGTCCGGTCGTCTTCTTATTTCTTCTTTTTAATCGTCATAGCTACTTCTCCTGGAGATTGTATACATGCGAGCGATCACTTTTTTGTCCTATGGATGGAGATTGTGCTCAGACCAACCATCTACGTTCCTCTGCATCAGTGTAGGGAGCTTGCTATTCCATAGTCTGGCGCCCTGTTCTTCTTGCTGGGTGCTCATTCCTCCTCTTCTCCCATTTTCGAAGCTCTTCGATAGTTTCTCGGACGAAGTCGGTCGTGGCGTTCCATGTCGTTTCTGATTCGAGCATTTGTGGCACCAGGTTTTCCGGCGTAATCGCTGTGTCAGTTACGCTTTCAAGTTTCCGTCTTTGTAGATTAAATCTCGGGCATATAAAGACTACATGCCCTGTGTCCTCCTCTATTCTATAGCATGATGCACAATCCGGCGAGTCGTCATGTTTATACTTGTACAAGTACTTCCGGAAACATCCGTGTCCCATGAGCAGCTGTGTCAGATAGTAGCATGCGTCTCCGTGTTGGCGGTTGACCCATTCCGCTATCTGGGGGATGAGCTGGTGGGTCCATCTGCCTTTGGCGGAGCTATCCTACTTTTCCTTCCCCTTCCCCTTTTCTGCCTTTCTCGTTTCCTGCAGTCGTCTGTAAGCAGCTGTCCATGGTTTCTGTGCTGGTACAGTCTCCTGTGTTCCTTGGCTAGTATTTCGGTCGGCATTATTCCTGAGATTACGTGCACGGCGTCTCTAGAAACGGTTCTAAATGCACTAGAGTCATACTCTTAGTGCCATTTGCCGTCCTACTGGGTATATCCTTCTCTGGCATTCCTGCAGCTGTAATGCGCTTGCCCAAATAGCAATACCGTAGGTCAGTATCGATGTTACCACTGACGCTAGGAGGGCACGTCGTTTCGGTTTAGGCCCCCCTTCATTTGGCATGAGGCGGGATAGTGCTCCTCCAACTGCTGCTGCCTTAGTGCTGGCCTGTTCGACTTGATCCTTGAAATTGAGGCGTGCATCAATCATTACCCCCAGATAGCGGATAGATGGTTTGGACTCAATTTCATGCTCACCAACCTGCAGTGTGATCGTTTCGCGGATCTTTCTGCTGGTTATGAGCGTGACTTCCGTCTTGTGCTTGGCCATCTTGAGACCTGATTCATTCATCCAGTCGGTATACCTTATCAATGTTACGTTGAACAGGTTTTTAATGTCCTCAAGGTACTTGCCTACAATTACAAGTGCTACGTCGTCTGCAAATGCGACGGGCATTGTCATCCTTGGGATCCTTAATTTGAGTAGGCCGTTGTACATGATGATCCATAGGACGGTATGATGATGGTTCGTCCGGCGGCTTTTTTCCTTTTAGGAGGAGAACAAGCCTCTGCAGCTTCCATTTTTCAGGGAAGTAACCTTCTTGTAGGCACCTATTATATATGTGGATAAACATGTCCGGTGCTATCTTTATTGCCCTTTTCAGGGCAATGTTTGGGATACCGTCATGTCCTGGGGCCTTCTTGTTTCCCAGTCTTGCTCCCGCAACCTTAGCTCCTCTAGCGCGATCGGTGGGATCGGCTCTCCTGTGTTCAGATCCCCGATCTGCAGCTCTCGTTGTTGCGGAAAAAGATTTGTAACTATCTTTTCTAGCAAGACTGGGCATGTGGGTGCGGTCAGTGCCTGAGGTTTCGCACTTTTCATCACAACTTTGTAGGGTCTGCCCCATGGATCGCACTCTACCTCTTCCTTTAACTCTTGCCAGCATTGTACCTTGCTGCTTTTAATTGCCTTAACCAGTTTGAGTCGCGCTACTTTGTGAGATTCCTTAAGGTCTGTGTAGTCTGCCTTTTTCCTGGCTCGCGTTGCTTTTGTTCTTGCTCGGATGCTGTCCTGACGGCTCTTAGCAATGTCGCTATTCCACCAATACACTGTTGGGAATTCGTTGTTTGGGCGCTTCCGTGTCATTGTGGCATCGCAAGCCGCGGCAACTCTGCGCACTACTTCTTCTGCCTCCTCTCGGGCGCTGTTGGCGGCAATAGGTTCTCTGTTAAATGCTTCTTGGAATAGTTCCGCATCGAATTTATTCGCATTCCATCCTCTGAAATTCATCCTTTTGAGAGGAAGTCTCTTTTTGTCTTGTTCCTTCAGCACTGCCCAGCTGATAAGCCGATGGTCACTCGCGTTGAGGACATCATGCACCGCCCAGTCGTTCCCTGCCCAGGCGTTGAAATCTCCCGCTATGGCGCAGGGGGAGTGTTCCTTGGCATCCTTGACCAATCTTTCAAGTAAGTTCGAGAACTTGTTGATGTCCAGGCTAGGAGGAGCATAGACAGTATAGAAGTTCACTTTTCCGAGCTTTGCCCTCACAAAGCCTTTGTGCTATTTGTCCGGCTGATCTTCGAACAACCGGTTATTGCAGGACCAGATGGCAGTCTTCCCTGTGGCGTCTGTCATCCATACCTGCGAGTTCAGTCTTGTATACGGATCAGCGATAATAGCTACATCTATCTTCATCTCTCTGACCATTTAGGTGAGCAGATCGTGCGCCGCCCCACAGTGGTTTATACTGTGCTGTAACACTCTCATTTTCTTCTGACGGGTTTGCTCTTATTCCTCTCGTGGGAGACCGCGCATTTGTAACTTTCTACTATGCGGCAGTAGTCTTTATCCATTTCAGCACATAGGGGACAGTCCGGATCTTTTTGGCAATCGGTAATTCTGTGACCTACCTGCCCGTATTTGAGGCAGAGATCAGATCTGTCGACCTCACTCGGGCACTTGCTGGCAGTGTGCCCCGTGTTCCAGCACTTGAAGCATTTCTGCGGTCTGGTCACTTCTTTGACGGGACAGTTCACTAGTCCAATTCGGATTTTGCCCCGATCTCCCATGACTTTGCGGGCCACCTCTTCTGGCAGTTTAATTGAGGCAATTTTGGTCTCCCTGTAGGCCGGCCGCAGTGCTCTTATGGCGTCGTTCGTTACCGTGAACTCGTTGCCTGCTGCTTTCTGCAGGGCTGCTTTTACTTCTTCTTTCGTGGTTGTCTCCTCAATGACTCTTAATGAGAGTTCCACCTCGTGAGATTTTCCTGTTACCTCTGCCACATTTCCCAGTATACTTGCCACTTTTGTTTGGAGAGCTTCCATTTTGTGTCCATCTCTTCTATTAAGGACTATTAACAACTGGTCGTTGTTCGTCCTCCTGATCTTGTCGATGCTTTCCTCCAATTCATCCCCGTGCACACCCGCTTTAACCTTCCCCAAGATATCTGCGTAGGTCGCCTCATCTTTGGCATTGATAAGGAGTGCCTTCGGCAGTGTTTTCTTTTTACGCGATTTGGGAGAGGGGTTTTTCTTCTTCTCCTCCTCTTGTGCCTTTTTCGTAAGCCTCTTCTTCTTTCCCACCGTTTGCCAGGGTTCCTCGGGCATCTGGGCTCCTTTTCCCGTTTACCAATTAATAGTTTAGGGTGTTGTGTGTCTTTCTGGCTGTCTATAACTGTCATGGGGGTGGGGGTGATCTTAGCCGACAACACTTTCTCTTCCCTTCTACTTTTTTCTTTACAGGAGACTTTGACGGCGTCACTTGGTTACGGTTGACATTCTCTTGTGATGTGCTTTCCTTCCGAAGCAGCGGCGACGTCTGATTTTCTCCATCCTTGGTTGGCCCGGTCGTTTGTCCCCGGTCTCGTGTATGTCGCGCTTTGACATATTCTTAGCGCTCTTTCAGTCACTCTTGCCATGGACTTCAGCTCGTTGTGGATGTTTTTCTTTTCAAAGATAAATTCCACCAGAGATTCCACCCTTGCTCGTAGTGCTCGGAAGGCTGCTACCTCTGCGCTACCTTGTTTGCCTTCCTCTTTCTCGCTTGAGATGTAGTAGTCGTGCATGCGTGCGTGCGTGCGTGCGTGCGTGCGTGCGTGCGTGCCAATCCATTAGATGGATCTACAAGAAACGCGGTGCACTCCATATGAAAACACCGGGAACTTTCTACATATGTGTGTTCTGTGTGTACCTGACAAAGATATATCAATCTGTTCCGTTTATGTAAAACAGAGACAGGCACAGGGGCCGTATCCTCTAAGCTTTGGCAGACTTTTGTCGGCAACAAGTGTAGTGTCACTCGACACGCTGTCGCTACAAAGTTTGTGATGGGCATGTTTGTCGCTCCACAGGCCGCGTTTTTTGACGATCAGAAAAACCGATGAAATGCAAGATTGAACAGATTTTTGTACAAATAAATAACAGAACCGTAAATTGTACAAAAGTCTGTTAACTCTTGTATTGTAGCGGTTTTTCTAACCGTCAAAAGACGCGGCCTGTGGAGCAACAAACATGCCAACCCCAAACTTTGTAGAACGATGTTGTCTAGAATAGACAGAACACACATACGTATTAGAACCAGCAGAAGTTGTGCAACGAAGCGGATTGGAGAGGTATGCTCCAGCGAAGAAAGAAGTTAAAATTCTTATTATATTAGATATTAGATAAGTATGTTATTTCAACTCATTTAAATGGGTATGAAACAATTATAAAAAGAAAATTGATACTTTGTGAATTTTTTTATTTTTACAGATAAACATAG
Organism: Torymus tubicola; assembly: GCA_035583055.1. NCBI lineage: Eukaryota > Metazoa > Arthropoda > Insecta > Hymenoptera > Torymidae > Torymus > Torymus tubicola. Next base: position 18,938 of record JAWWEQ010038995.1, read on the forward strand.
CATTTATTATGAAATCAAATGTCATACTGAAAGATATTATTTTTTATTTTTATTTTATATTTATTTCCAGAGTTACATACAAAATAACATTTGTCGATCTATACAAAGTATAATTATAATTCATAATTTT